>JAPVLO010001746.1:0-56216 GCA_027257055.1 Cephalopachus bancanus | reverse complement strand
AAGGGAATTCAGAGGCCTCGGTGACTGCCTGGTTAAGATCTACAAATCTGATGGGATTAAGGGCCTGTACCAAGGCTTTAACGTGTCTGTGCAGGGTATTATCATCTACCGAGCTGCCTACTTCGGTATCTATGATACTGCAAAAGGTGAGTTTGCCATGTGCTTTAAAGCTGTGTTCTTACCAGACGTTTTAAAAGATCATTATGCCAACCTCATATTCCAAGAGCCAGAGATTTGTTTAATTTCTGAAGGAAGCCAAAGTCCTCCAACAAACACAACCCTTATGGACAGATGAAATATTGGGAGATGTGAAAAGCAGGAAGTCAGTAAAATTCTGCTTTTTGACCACAGTGTCTCTTCTCTGTTCCCAGGAATGCTTCCAGATCCCAAGAATACTCACATCATCATCAGCTGGATGATCGCACAGTCTGTCACTGCTGTTGCTGGGTTAACTTCCTATCCATTTGACACCGTCCGTCGCCGCATGATGATGCAGTCAGGGCGCAAAGGAAGTAAGTTCCACATGGGCAGATGGCAAAGTCATGGGTATGGGGCAAGCTATGGCCACAAACTAGTGATGCCTGCCTTTAAAAATGGCAGCTGTTCCAGTCAAGGGACAGGGTTGATAGCATCTGCGTGTGCTCCACAGCTGCCCTCGAGGGGGCCCTTCAGGTGCCTGTGAATGTGGGTGCTTAAATAGTATTAGAAGGTAAGACCAGTGGGTGGTCTCCATATCCTTGTTGTTTTGTAGTCCTGGCATTAATATTTCAGTATTGCCCATGCTAATGTGTCAGTGTTGGGTTTAAAGCTGACATTAGTTCTTAGAGGTGGGGCTGTGCTTGACTTAGCCTAGTAAATGTTAGGACTTTAATCGCTCTAACTCCATGTTTTTATTCTTTGCAGCTGATATCATGTACACAGGCACACTTGACTGCTGGAGGAAGATTGCTCGTGACGAAGGAGGCAAAGCTTTTTTCAAGGGTGCATGGTCCAACGTTCTCAGAGGCATGGGTGGTGCTTTTGTGCTTGTCTTGTACGATGAAATCAAGAAGTACACATAAGTTATTTCCCAGTTTTCCCCCTGTGAGCAGGCATGTTGTATTATGTAACATAGCTTGAGCATTCTTGACAGACCCATGGCTGTCTTTCAATGGCATCTATTTACTGGTTGAAAATGGGAAGCAATAATATTCATTTGACCAGTTTTCTCTTAAAGCCATTTCCATGATGATGATGATGGGACTCAATTATATTTTTTATTTCAGTCACTCCTGATAAATAACAAATTTGAAGAAATAAAAAGATCGGAAATACAGTTTTGTTTGTTTGCAGTTTGTTTTCATAGAAAAATACATTTGTATTTGTTACATTTGAATGTGTTACCTTTTTAGTAAATGCTACATTTTTAATAAATGCTACAGTGTCTCCTGAGATGAAGTACTTTCTTTTTAAAGCCAGTTGTCAGTTATCCACTTATCAAAGAATAACTTGGTGTGCAACGCATCAACATTCTCAACACATTAGCAAAATGAACCTCAGGCCCAGTGTATCCAAAAACATTGGTTTCTTGCTAGTGGACAGTCCTAGCTGAATGAGCTTTCTCCAAAGAGTACTATGTACCCACCTTTCCTAGCCCTGTGGTTATTAATCAAAAACAAGTGTTCACTTTAAACTGGTTAAGCTTGTTATGTGACTATCACCTCCTTTAAACAAAATTGTCTAAATAGTCTAAATCATAACCAATTTTCACCCAGTTCCCTTCCTTCATCTTCACCTGGCTCAAGCCATTTTTGTTTAATCTCATTCAGAACAGAGGATTAGAGCTGGCACAGTTTTGTACTGCTGAGATTGCAGCGCTGTTAAAGATTATGGAGAGAGCCAGACATTGGCCACGACCTCAAAACTCATTTTACAAAGAGGAAACAGCATCTGCAGTTTGCCTAACATGCTAATAAAACCAGTCAATGGAGGACGTTCATGTTTCATTTGGATAAGCCTTTATTTGGGATCCATGGGAGAGTGTTTGCTATTTCTGTAGCTCTTAATTAGGGCTCAGAAATCCAGTGGATTTTGCCTGTAACACGAGATTCATATAAAGAATAAAGCACCATGTCTATCAAGCCACATTAAAAACAAAATGATAGGACAGGTGATCTACGTGCACAGGTAAAACTCATTACTGAGGAACACATCCCACACATGTATATGTAAGCTGTTCACAGACAAGGTCTGGATGGCATGTATTAATGCCCAGGAGATTCTAGGGGTTTTGTGTGTCCCCCAGTCACTCACCTAAATCGTGTAGCTTAATTGCTAAGAACACTGTTCCAGCATGGGAGAGGCCTGGGCTCAAAATCTGGACTCTGCCACTTAATGATGTTGTTAGTCAAGTTACTTAATTTCTCTAAGCTTTGGTTTCCCTTATCTATAAAATGAGGTTATTAATAATGTCTGCCCCTGAAGGTTGTTGCAGAGATTAAATCATTTATGCAGAGCATCTATCATAGAACATACAAAATAAGCACCCCAGAAATGGCAACTATGATCATCATTAGGAAGCAATTTGGATTTCAGGGCTCAAGAATCGGAAGTCAGCCGGGCTCAGTGGCTCAGTCCGTAATCCCGCGCTTTGGGAGGTTGAAGTGAGTGGGTTGCCTGAGCCTGAGGGTTCGAGACCCGCCTGGGCAACTTGGCAAGACCTCATCTCCACAATAAATCAAAAATTAGCCGGGCGTGGTATCACGCACCTGTAGTTCCAGTTACTTGGAAAGCTGAGGCAGAAGGATCGCTGGAGACCAGCAAGTCAAGGCTGCAGTGGCTGGGGGCATACTACTGCACTCCAGTCTGGGCGACAGAGTGAGACTCCAACTCAAAAAAAAAAAAAAAAGAATCAGAAGTCCCTAGATCTCAATCCCGGCTCTGCTGCTTACTTAGGCAACTCACTTAATCTTCTAGAACCTCAGTGTCCTCACCTGCGAAATGGGGATATATCAGTGCTAGCCATATTTCTTAGGAATGTCATAAGTGAGGGTTAAGTATGACGAAGCATGTAGAACAGGGAGGATAGTACCAGATCTCTGGTAAACACACTAGTGAGAGTTTTTTCATAATTAGGCACCCCAGGTTTGTTGAGTGAAGATCTGCCCAAGTAGAGCACTGCTTAAGAATGAATTCAAGCCCACCTTTGTTTTTCTGCAACAGACTAGACATACTATATTGTGTAGCATTTCTACAAAATAAACTTCAGCTTAGGTCTTTTTCAGTTATGGATTTTGCTCCTGAAAGGGGATAAGAGGCTCTCCACTTAGGGCTGCAAACACAATACAAGAGGACCCGAGCCCCCTTTATGGTTATCACAATAGATGTGAACTCACTGAGCTGGCAGCTATTAAAATAAACCTAGGACCGGGCATTAATGATCAGAAAGCAAGAAGTGGTGCCTTCTACAATTGGGTAGCTAACATAGATGAGGTGGGATTTTTGGTTTTTATTTGTTGGGTTTTTTGTTGTTGTTGTTCTTTCTATTCTTGTTGTTCAATGATTTTTGAAATGTAATTTAAAGACAAAGTGGTTTTAATCTCTCCAAGCTGTGCAGGATAGTGTTATAGAATTCATTATGTCTATTATGCTCATGCGAACATTGACGGTACACAATCTTAGCAACACCCTAATTTATGCTGTTGTTTTGTTACTATTCAACGCATAACAGAATCCGTGAAGCCTGATTCCAGGTGAGAGAGCCAGAATGCAGGTCAGCTTGTACACAGTCGCGCTTCCTCTTCCAGGGGGCCTCCCCACTCAGTAGCTGGAGGCAGTGTGCTGCAGGCTCTCCAGACCGCTGGAGGGAGAGAAGAGGGCTGTCTTCCCAGAGGGGCCGTTTTCGTGAATGGTAAGTCATTTAAGCCATTATTTTTGTATTAAAAGATATGCAGATGTGCAAGACAGTCTATTAATTTGAAGGCATTTTAAAAACCTAAACTGCAAAGAGAGTTCTTGTATATGAGTATGATGTCTAGAGCTGCCCCCAGACTTTGGGAGAAAAATTTTTTAAAGTACTGCTATACTGTGTAATTTTCAGGCATCAGTGTTACTGGGGTAAATTAATAAATGACTAGGGTAAATCCCATTTCTCCTTTGAAGTTTGTGAGCATAGTATTTCTAATTTGCTTCTTAGGTTTTTAATACAGTTAACATTTATACATGGACATAGAAGCCAAATAGTAAAGAAAAGATACAAAATGAAAAGTAGAAATCTCCCTGTCCTGTGTCCTGCCTGCCTCATTCTTAGTGCTTAGTGACATTCCTAGTCCCCCTCCTCAAAAGTCACTTCTGTTAATAGTTTTCTGTTTACCCACTCCCCCACCCTGCAAAATTAATGCATGTTGTTGTAACAGTCGCTGAGTTGTTTTATCGGAATCATGTTCTGATCATTTGGAGTTAAAATGACATGTTTCTTTTAGAGCAGTATCAGACTGTGGGGTGTCAGGACTAACAGACACTGTCATAGACAGGAGGGCAGGGAAGACCCGCATAGCTTCTGGACTCTGAGAAAAGATTTCTAAGTGTGGTCCTTTATTAAAAGTCTAACCGAGGACTTTTGTGGGGGGGTTCAGCTTTGGTCGCTGAGTGACCTGGGGGCAAGTCACTTCTAACATCAGAACCTTAGTTTCTTATCTGCAGAAGAAGGAATTTGGGGAAAAGACAAACTCTTAAATCTCTTTCAGTATAGAGGTTCTTGGCTCCATCTTTTTTTTTTTTTTTTACATAAAGCAGAATCAGTGAAAGGACTGGGATTAGGTGATTTAATCCTGCCGGAGAACATTTTAAAATATCTAACACAATCGTAAATGAATAGTCTCTGACTCACAGCAGTCATTTACAGACTGTGTGGGTGGGTTGGCGTTGGCAAGTAAAATTACAAATGTAAAGATTTACATTAATTTCGGGACCAAGAAGCTGAGCAACAAAATTATAGCTCGGGCTTTGGGTCAAAGGTAATCTGATTTACTTCAAAATAATTAACATCTGTCTTCTCAAAACCTCATCTTATTATGTGTAATGTGCACTTCGGTATGCAGGTTGAAATTTATTTGAACAACAAATATTGGACGCTGCAATTTTTGGACACTAAAACGCCTTGTGTTCCACTCAAAATGTTTGGAGGAGCTTTCCTATCATTTCAGCCATTATTTGCTTTATGTGCAGGTGAACAAGGTCAGATGCATGGTGCTCTTCTTAGCCAAAGGCTTAAAAGAGCCTTTGGTATCCCGGCAACAAATATAAACAGTGTTCAAGTGACCGATTGGGCGGTCGCTTTCACTGGACCCTCTTCGGAGACAAAACTGAGTTAAATTAAAGGAGTCTATTAATCCATGGCTTTTCCGTGGCTGTCAACGAAGAGAACAGTGGAAGAGGGGGTTCTTATCTTGATGATGAAAATCCATCCTGGGATTTCATCTCCTTGGACAACTTTGGTAACACAGAGAGAAAATGTAGCATTCACGAGATTTAAGAGAACATGCTGAATTTGATTACATGTCATGTTTCACTGTCTCTAATGTTTTCACTCCCAGAGTGGAGATGGTTGTGGCTGAAAAGATGTAACCAGAGCAAAACCTCAACTAAATAGCCATTGACAGGTCAATTTCTGAGGGTCTCGTGTTTGGGAGTGAAAACGGAAAACTCTTCTGTCTAGATGAGCTCCAGTGCCCGGCTTAGGGAGAAGTGGAGACATCTCATGGGTAGAGGTGGGAGGTTGATGATGTCTCCTTCAGAGCCACCCCTGGCATGAACCCCTTCCAAGCCCTAGCAACGTATTTGTTTGGTCATGTAGTTTTGTAAAATTTTCAAAAAATGTTGTGTGTGTGCACGTGTTTGGGTTTTGTTGTTGTTGTTGTTGTTTTGAGTTGAAGTCTCACTCTGTTGCCCAGGCTGGAATGCAGTGTCACACTCACGGCCACCCCAGCATCAACCTGCTGGGTTCTGGCGATCCTTCCACCTCGGCCTTCTAAGTAGCCTAAGTAGCCAGAACTACTGGCGTGCACTACCACACTCAGCTAATTTTTTATTTACTGTAGAGACAAGGTCTTGCCAATTTGCCCAGGCTGGTCTCAAACCCATAGGCTCAGGCAATCCACTCGCCTCAACCTCCCAAAATGCTGGGATTACAGGCTGAGCCACTGAGCCTGACCGCAGATGTGTCTTAAAGAAGGTGCCAGCTGGGTGTGGTGGCTGACACCTATAATCTCAGTACTTTGGGAAGCTGAGGGAGAGGATTGCCTGAGCCCAAGGGTTCGAGACCAACCTGGGCAACATGGCGAGACCTTGTCTCTACAATAAATAAAAAAAAATTAGCCAAGCATGGTGGCGCACACCTGTAGTTCCAGCTACTTAAAGACTGAAGCGGAAGAATCGCCTGAACCCAGCAGGTCAAAGCTGCAGTAGCCATGAGCATGCCACCACACTCCGGCCTGGGTGACAGTGAGACTCCGACTCAAAACAAAAACAAAAAAAGGGGCCAAAATTATGTAAGCTGATACCTCCACAAAATCCAGATGGATCTACTCCTGCTCATGGAAGTGGGGTAGGTAAAGGAATTTGGAGCCAGCCCAGTGTTATAGAGCAGAACCCTTGGGCTCCCTTATCACTTGATCTCTTCTGAAGGGGAACACACTGCTCAGGACATACTCTGGAGAAGCATCAGGGCTAGAGGTCTCTCTCTCTCTCTCTTTTTTTTTTTAGGCATGGTTTCATTCTGATGCCCAGGCTGGAAGGCTGGAGTACAGTGGCACAGTCATGGCTCACCCAGCCTCAACCTCCTAGGCTCAAATGATCCTCCTACCTCAGCCTCCCAAGTAACTGGGACTACAGACGTGCACCTCCATGACTGGCTAGTTGTTCTATTTTTTGTAGAGATGAACAAGGACTGCTTCGTTGCCCAGGCTGGTCTCAAACTTCTGGCCTCAAGCGATCCTCCCCCCTCCCAAAGTGCTGGGATTAGAGGCATGAGCCATTGCACCTGGCAGATCTCATTTTCAAATACCAAACTTTCTCACTTGACAACATTCCAATTTGTACTTAACTGTTTTGTGCCTCAGTTTTCCCATCTGAAATATGGGAATAACAATAGTACCTACCTCATAGGAATAATGTGAAGATGAAGGAGTTAATATGTGTAAAGTGCTTAGACCAATGCCAGGCACCAGCTTTACACAGTTTTGCTATTATGACCATTATTGTTTTGTTAAAATGCTTTAAATTATTTTCATTTCATTCATGAGAGACTGGTGCAATGAATGTATTTTTCACCTGAAGATTTTCTAAAACAGTCTCAGGAAAATGCCACATGTACTATGAAAATGAAAAGGTTATAAAGGAAGAAAAGGACACTTTTGGAATGGACTGAATGAATAGAAATGTGGTTACAGTGATAATCCTGAGCTCTAACTCAGAGCACTTATTTTACACACTGATTATGAAAGGGAGCAAAGGCCAAAAATAAACCCGTCCTGCCTCACAACCAGACTGCACTGCTCAGCTGGCCCAAGGGACACCGTGTGATCACCAGTGTTCCTCTGTCCTTTGCTCTTGTAGTATTTCAAGGAATCCATGAGGTCCCAGCCTGATTACCCAACCCTGTGACTTCACTCCCTAGGGAAAGAAGCTTCTGGGAAGACATGATTTCCTAAAGCTCTCCTTTCACTTTTTAATTCAGCTCAGGGTTCACACGTCCATTCATTAGAAAAATTGAGCCTGAGGAGTGGCTTCACCCTAGAAGTGAATTCAGGGGGTAAAGGCACTTGGGATTCTGGGTAAAATCATGTTGTTTGCCAATTCTGATAGAAAGCTGGGAGTTTAGCCGGGCTCGGTGGCTCAGCCTGTAATCCCGCACCTTTGGGAGGCTGAGGTGAGTGGATTGCCTGAGCCCGTGGGTTCGAAACCCGCCTGGGCAGCGAGACCTCATTTCTACAATAAATCAAAAAATCAGCTGGGTGTGGTAGCTAGCGCACGCCTGTAGTTCCAGCTACTTGGAAGGCTGAGGCGGAAGAATCGCCGGAGCCCAGCAGGTCGAGGCTGCAGTGGCCGGTAGCAGCCACTGCACTCTAGTCTGGGTGACAAAATGAGACTCCAACTCAAAAAAAAAAAAAAAAAAAGCTGGGAGTTTGACCACTGACACTGTGATCCCACTCTGGCTCCATGCTTCTCTGTCTTGCCTGTCACTGGTTAGTGCCTCAATTTGTCCACCAAGAAACTTGGAAATCAATTTTTCTTGTTTGAGCCACATTGTTTCTCAAATCTTCTACTAGGGACTGTGGTTCTTTTCAGAGTTTCTTTTTTTTTTTTTTTTTTGAGTCGGAGTCTCACTCTGTCACCCAGACTGGAGTGCAGTGGCCGCTCCCGGCCACCGCAGCCTCAACCTGCTGGGCTCCGGCGATCCTTCCGCCTCAGCCTTCCGAGTAGCTGGAACTACAGGCGCGTGCTACCACGCCCGGCTAATTTTTTTTATTTATTTATTGTAGAGATGAGGTCTCGCCAAGTTGCCCAGGCGGGTCTCAAACCCGCGGGCTCAGGCAATCCACTCACCTCAACCTCCCAAAGGCGCGGGATTACAGGCTGAGCCACCGAGCCTGGCTCTTTTCAGAGTTTCTAGAGCTAGACAGATGGAATTAAGTTCAGCCTGCTTCTGCTGATTAAACAATCGATACAAGGACCAGTAATTACCGGGGAATAGTAATTTCTCTAAAACTACAGAATTGGGATCATAGTTCATTATTTTGACCTCTTACACACTAGATGTTGTGCTAAGCACTTTACATGGATTAACTCCTGCGATCTCTCGAGCCCTAAGAGGTGGGTATTATTCACTCCATTACACAGCTAATGAAACTGAGGCTTAGAGAGGTGAGGTAATGTGCTCTGAGTAACTGACTTGACAGAAGGTATCAAAGAGAACTTCAAGGTGATCCTGCCCGACTATTTATTTTGGGGCATGGAATATGTTGAAATATGAAAGCCGAATAGTTTCAATAGCAACCGACAAAATCCATTCAACAAATATTAAATAGAAATTATAATAACCAAAGCACTGTTTACAGAGCCCTTTTTTTTTTTTAAGTTGGAGTCTCACTCTGTCACCGAGACCAGAGTGCAGTGGCCACTTCCAGCCACTGCAGCCTCGATCTGCTGGGCTCCGGTGATCCTTCTGCCTCAGCCTTCCAAGTAGCTGGAACTACAGGCACATGCTACCATGCCCAGCTAAATTTTTGATTTATTGTATAGATGAGGTCTCGCCCAGTTCCCCAGGTGGGTCTCGAACCCGCGGGCTTAGGCAATCCACTCACCTCAGCCTCCCAAAGCACGGGATTACAGGCTGAGCCACTGAGCCTGGCTACAGAGCCCATTTTTAAAGTATGAGTTATTTTCTATTTTTGGCCAATTTAAGAATTAAGGTCATAAAAAAGCTAATTGACCCTAAAGCTCTAGAGTTAATTTTGATTTTATCCACATTTTCTTGACTTTTCAGGACAGGCCTTCCATTTACTTTATTTATTTTGTTTTTTAGAGATGGAGTCTCCCTGTGTTGCCCAAGCTGGCCGCAAGCAATCCTCCTGCTGTGGACTCCCAAAATGCTAGGATTATAGGCGTGAGCCACCATACCTGGACAAACCTTCCTTTTATTTATTTTATTGTTTTGAGCCGGAGTCGCATTCTGTCGGCCAGGCTGGAGTGCAGTGGCACAATCATGGCTCACCCTAGCTTCAACCTCCTGAGCTCAGGTGTTTCTCCCACCTCAGCATCCTGAGTAGCTGGGACTACAGACAAACCACCATACCCAGCTAATTTTTTTTATAGAGGTGTGATCTTGCTATGCTGCTCATGCTGTTCTCAAACTCCTATGCTCAAGCGATTTCTCCCTCCTCAGCCTCCCCAAGTGCTGGGATTACATGTGTGAGCCTCTGTGCCAGGCCAGACCTTCCTTTGAAAAGAAGGCTCTTGGCAAGGAATGCTGAACCTTCCTGTAAGGTTACAAGCTCAAGGTTGGGGTTATTAGGCCATTGGGTAAGGCCCATCCTGACTAACACAATCACAGGAGCAGGTGGTGCTGACTGCCACCTCATGACCTCCAGCCAAAGTTGGCTCCTCAGAAAAATCCAGACAGCTGGGCTTTGGCCCATTCCATCTGATTGCACCTTATATTGAGAGACAGCACTGTGGGTCTTGTAATCTGTTCCTCCTCCTGTGCACATTCTGCGGTCCCACTTACCATTTCCTAACTCTGCTGCTTACTTTCATATTTCCAAGCTTGGGTGTACTATTGCTTTTCCCAGCATGCCCTTCCCTACCTCTCTGCTAGGGCATGGTCCTCCAACACCCAGCTCAGATCATACCTCCTCTGTCTTCTCAGACTCCACCAGAAGTCTCTCCTCTGGACTTCTTTTTTTTTTTTTTTGAGTTGAAGTCTCACCCTGTCACACAGAGTGGAGTGCAGTGGCCGCTCCCGGCCACTGCAGCCTCGACCTGCTGGGCTCCAGCGATCCTTCTGCCTCAGCCTTCCAAGTAGCTGGAACTACAGGCACGCACTACCACACCCGGCTGATTTTTGATTTATTGTAGAGATGAGGTCTTGCCAAGTTGCCCAGGCGGGTCTCGAACCCGTGGGCTCAGGCAATCCACTCACCTCAGCCTCCCAAAGGCGCGGGATTACAGGCTGAACCACCAAGCCCGGCTTCTCCTCTGTATTTCTGAAGGAGTCTAGCTCTGTCAGCCCCACAGGGGCAGGGATTTTGTTTGTCTCATTCATGGTTTTATCCTCAGTGCCTAGAACAGTGCCTGGCACATATTAGATATTCAATAATGTTTGTTAAATGAATTAATTATAATGTTTATTTCATAGTATGACAACCAAGTGTTTACCTGTCTGTTTCCATTAAGGCCTGTGTCTTATTCCTCTTTACATTCATAACACTGAGCATCTAACCTACGCACAGTGGATGTATGGTAAATGTTTGTTGGAGGAAGAAATAAATGAGAGAATAAATGAATGAATGACATGTTGCAGGATTTGTTCCTTTGGCTGTTTTTTGTTTTGTTTTGTTTTGTTTTTGAGTTGGAGTCTCCCTCTGTTGCCCAGACTGGAATGCAGTGGCTGCTCCCGACCACCGCGGCCTCGACCTGCTGGGCTCCAGCGATCCTTCTGCCTCGGCCTTCCAAGCAGCTGGAACTACAGGCATGCGCTACCACACCCGGATGATTTTTTGACTTATTGTAGAGATGAGGTCTCACCAGGTTGCCCAGGCGGGTCTCAAACCGGCGGCCTCACGCAATCCACTCACCTCAGCCTCCCAAGGTGTGGGATTACAGGCTGAGCCACTGACCCCGGCTTGGTCTGGGCTTTACCTGGGACCATTTCTGCAGCAATAAGTCACACAGGGCCTTTCTAATTTGCAGCTAATATTTGCCCAGTCCTGGACTTAGAGGGAAGATCTGGATACAGCAGGGGTTTGAAAATCCCCTTGTTCCTGTACAGCTGCTATGTTGTCCACGCTAGAGCACTAAAGAGCTAGGCCTTGGGGCACTCCCTGAATCTGTATGTAAAACAGGTATGACTCCACATCAAGTGCTTATACTACCCTGTGTTCATAGGATGCTGGCCTGTGCCACACGTGTGCTGGCCATTTGGTCATGAGCCCCTAGTACAGAACCCTCTACATAGTAAATACTCGATGGGTATCTGGTTGTGATGATGACAATAATGAACACTGGCAGTCACAGAAGATGACTCAGGCCACTCCAAGGGGAGAGGAACAGGCATGTACTGGGGCAGCTGAGGACACTGCCATTAGAGCTGTACCAACTGCACACCCATGTGACTGATTAGGGCTGATTAAGCCAGGCCTGCTCCCAGGCCTGGGCCTAATGTTCCCAGTTCCTGAGACAATCCCAGCCTCTAAAAGCCAATGAGAACCCAAGAGTGGATATGGCCCTCTTTGACCTGCTCTGAAAGCAAGTGGAGTTTGTTCTCTCTGGCTTGTTGGTAGAGAGCTCTTAGGGGTGGGAGTGGGGAGGACTTGCTTGCTTATTGTTCAGTAATAACACCCATTGACATTTCTTGAGCTTTGATTATGGACCAAGGATTCTTCTGATTGTGTATGGATTCTCATCTAATCCTTCGGGCAGCTTTATGACGCAACTACTACGACTACCATTTTCCAGATGAGGAAACTGAGGCAGTGGATAGCCTGGTGCCTGGAAAATGACCAGGGGACCCAGAGGCAGGGGAGTGGTTCAGGCTGGAAACCATGACACTGATGCCATGTCAGGAACACAAAGCGAGACGCTTGGGGCAGTGGTAAAGAGCACGGCCCCGCCCCTTTCCAACTGTGAACCGGTGAGCAAGATACTGAGTTCTCAGTGCCTCAGCTTGTTCAGCCGTAAAATGGGGTCAGAAACAGCACCTGCCTGGCACTGGAGTGAGGATTCAATGACTTAGTATTTGCGAGGCACTTGGCACAGAGTTTGGCACAGATTATGCGCTTAAGTATTTGTTAAATAACCGAGGGGCTCTCTCTTTTTTTTTTTTTTTTTTTTTTTTTTAAATGCACAATGGGCCGGGCACGGTGGCTCAGCCTGTAGTCCCGCGCTTTGGGAGGCTGAGGTGAGTGGATTGCCTGAGCCCGCGGGTTCGAGACCCGCCTGGGCAGCGAGACCTCATCTCTACAATAAATCAAAAAATCAGCCGGGCGTGGTAGCGCATGCCTGTGATTCCGGCTACTCGGAAGGCTGAGGTGGAAGGATCGCCGGAGCCCAGCAGGTCGAGGCTGCGGCGGCCAGGAGCGGCCACTGCACTCCAGTCTGGGCGACAGAGTGAGACTCCAACTCAAAAAAAAAAAAAAAATGCCCAATGGGAAACTTTGTAGGGAGCGTTCTTCGCTGTTGGCTAAAACCATGTCCTGGGGACCACGGCGAGCAGCAGAAGGAAATGTCCCCGCCCGCCAGTCGTGGAACGGAGGACAACTAGAAGAGAGGAGGGCTGCCACGCCCGGAGGGGAAAGCGCGGTTGTTGCGGGCCTAATGGCGATTGAAAGCCGCCCAAGCGCAAGGCCGGATGAAAGGCACAGGCCAAGAAAGGCGCAGCGCAGCAGCCACTGGCGGACTCCCTCCTCCTCCTGTCTGCGCGCTCCGGCAGATCTCTGGAGCCTTCTCGCAACTGACTGCAGAGGGCGCGCTCCTGCTCGCCACCGCCTGGGCGCTGCGGCCCTCTGCGCAGGGGAAGTTGCGCCCTCCATGCAGGCTGCTTTTCATCAGTCATTCCAATACACCTCTTTCAAGAAGCCCCCCCCCCAGCCGGGTTCGGTGGCTCAGCCTGTAGTCCCGCACCTTTGGGAGGCTGAGGTGAGTGGATTGCTTGAGCCCGCAGGTTCGAGACCCGCCTGGGCAGCGAGACCTCATCTCTACAATAAATCAAAAAATCAACCGGGCGTGGTAGCGCATGCCTGTAATTTTGGCTACTTGGAAGGCTGAGGCGGAAGGATCGCCGGAGCCCGGCAGGTCGAGGCTGCGGTGGCCGGGAGCAGCCACTGCACTCCAGTCTGGGCGACAGAGTGAGACTCCAACTCAAAAAAAAAAAAGACACCCCCCCCGACCGCTCCAGCCACTTTCTTCCTCCCCTGAACCCCCAAAGCATCATCAATACGGCATGAGTTAGCATTTGGATATGTGCGGACTGGTAGGTTAGGGTGTCAGATGTATTGGACAAGTCTTGGTTCCTCAATGATATTATACATGCCAGGCCCGGTGGCTCATGCCTGTAATCCCAGAACTTTGGGAGGCCGAGTTGGGAGGATGACTCGAGGCCAGGTGTTGAACACTAGCCTGGGCAATATAGCAAGACCCCATCTCTACAAAACTCATTTTTTAAAAATTACCTGGGCATGGCTGTACGTACCTATAGTCCCAGCTACTTGGGAGGCTGTGGTGGGAGGATCGCTTGAGTCCAGAAGTTTGAGGATGCAGTGAGCTATGATCGCATCACTACACTCCAGCCTGGGCGACACATGCCTTGTATTTTCCCCCCAGTCACACATAGCACCTGGCACACTGGTAGTCACATAGCATGTGACCAGCAAACACTTGCTGTGGCTCTACTAGACTGGGCTGTAGTGTTTCCTAAAGGAGCTTCTCAGGGTCTCTGATGTCACCAAGCCCAGGGTGGCAGAAGGGACACGTAGGAGAATGTCTGCATGGCCCCATTTACCATTTTGAGCCTTCACTGACCAGATGAGGTCAGTATAACCCACCACAGAAGGCAATGCCTTTGTGCAAAAGAAATCCATCTGTAGGGGAATCCGTTGGTATGGAGATGTTTATGGGGCTCAAGCTTTGGGACAGAGTCCTGTGCTGGGCACTAGGGACACAATGAAGACTAAACAGGGTCTTTATCCTCATGGGAGACAGTGTGGAAAAATGGAAGCGAAAAGAGATTTAGAGTCAGAAATCCCCACACACACATGCACACAAGCTGTGTGACCTTGAGCATACCATGTCCCTTCTGTGAGCTTCTGTTTCTTCCTCTGTATCTCTGAGGGAGTCTGGAGTGGGGTAGGGGTGGTCAGAGAATCCAATAGCCAGATCTAGAACATTTTTGTTTCCATGAGGAGAATATTTTTATCTATGAAGTAATTGAAATTATATTTTTTTCTTAACTACACTTTTTTTCATTTTTATTGATACATATTTGTACATATTTATGGGATAGGAAGGATTTATTGTTTTTTTGAGTTGGCGTCTCACTCCGTTGCCCAGGTTGGAGGGCCATGGCACACTCACAGCCACTCCAGCATTGACCTACTGGATCCTTCCGCCTCAGTCTTCCAAGTACCTGGAACTACAGGCACACGCTACCACGCCTGGCTAATTTTTCATTTATAGTAGAGATGCGGTCTTGCCAAGTTGCCCTGGCTGGTCTCGAATCCGCAGGCTCAGGCAATCCACTCACCTCAGCCTCCCAAAGCATGGGATTACAGGCTGAGCCACCGAGCCCGGCCAGTAACCTCCCTTTATTATCCTCCTCCCACACTTCCCAACCTCTCATAACCACAATGCTGCGCTCTACTTCTGTGAGCCCATATTTTTTAGCTTCTGCATATAAATAAGAACATGTGGTATTTATCTTTCTGTGACTGATTTATTTCACTTAACATAATGTCCCCCAGGCTTATCCATTTTTCTGTGACAGGATTTCATTCTGTTTATGGCTGAATAGTATTCCATTGTGTATATATGCCATATTTTCTTGATCTGTTCTTCTGTCCATGGACACTTAGGTTGATTCCGTATGTTGACTGCCCGTGAATAGTGCTGCAATAAACATAAGAGTGCAGATATCTCTTCAACATTCTGGTTTATTCCCCCTTTCAATAAATACCCAGTAGTGAGTGAGATTGCTGGATCATACAGTAGTTCTATTTTTAGTTTTTTGAGAAACGTTCATACTGTTTTCCATAATAGCTGTACTAATTTATATACCCACCAGTGTGTAAGAGGTACCTTTTCTCCACATCCTTGTCAACATTTGTTTTTGTATTTTGTTGTGATTTTTTTTTTGTCTTTTTAATAATAGTTATTCTAATTAGGGTTAAAAAAATTACTTTTTTTTTTGAGTTGGAGTCTCACTCTGGTGCCCAGACTGGAGTGCAGTGGCACACTCACAGTCACCGCAGCCTCAACCTGCTGGGCTCCGGCCATCCTTCCACCTCAGTCTTCCAAGTAGCTGGAACTATAGGTGCATGCTACCACACCCGGCTAATTTTTCATTTATTGTAGAGATGAGGTCTCGCCAAGTTGCCCAGGTGGGTCTCAAACCTGCAGGCTCAGGCAATCCACTTGCCTCAGCCTCCCAAAGTACTGGGATTACAGGCTGAAGCACTGAGCCCGGCCGTTTTTTGTTTTTTGTTTTTTTTTTTGAGTCAAGGTCTCACTCTGTCATTGAGGCTGGAGTGCAGTGGCACAATCACAGCTCACCAAAGCCTCGAGTTTCTGGACTCAGGTGATCCTCCCTCCTCAGCCTCCCAAGTATCTAGGACTATAGGCATGTGCCACCATGCCCAGCCAATTTTTAATTTTTTTTTTTTTTTTGTAGAGACAAGATCTTGCTATGTTGCGCAGGCTGGTCTCAAACTCCTGGGCTCAAGTGATCCTCCTACTTTGGTCTCCCAAAGTACTGGGATTACAGACGTGAACCACCACGCCTGGCCACAAATTATACTTTTTAAGTTGAACATAAAATGGAAGTGACAAGTGAGTGATAATCGTCATGAACGCTGTTTGTTAACTGAAAGAGGCTCCTCATGCTTTCCTCTGCTTGAATACATAGGAGGCACTCAGCTAATGTTTCCTGAGGAGAATGAAAATGGTTCCTGGCTGGTGAAGTGAACACTTAGTGAACACTCAAGGTGATAGGATTCATATATAAACGTGAGAGTTAAGGATGCCAGAACATCTGACATGTGCCACTTGAGTTGGCCAGACGATAAGTGTTGAATGAACTCAGAGAAGGGAGCAACCCTGTGGGCAGGTGGGCAGGAGAGGCTACGTCACAGAGTTGAGATGTGAAATGGGCCTTGATGTTTGGATTGAATTTAGGTAAAGAAGTGGGGAAGACAATCCAGAGAGAGGTAATGGCATGTGGAAGGGCACAGAGGCAGGAAGGTATGTATGAATGGCTGGGAACGCTAAGTGCCAGAGGGCAGGGACCTCTGCTTCTGCTCTATCCTCAGTGCCTACCACAGCTCCTGGCACATAATAGGCACTCAATAAGTGTTTGTGGAAGGAAGAGAGGGAGGGAGGGAGGAAATTAATCTAGCCAAATTGAAATCAAAGCTTCCCACAATCGTGACAGTCAGAACAAGCAGACCAACAGAAACTAGAAAGATACAGATGCTTGAAGTGGTGAGAAGCTCCAAGGAAGGAAGATTAGAGCCATGTCCAGCTTGTTCTTCCCTCTCTCCTTAGCACCAAGAACAGCAACCAGCACACAGGAAAAGCTCCATAAAGATTCTTCGATGGCCAGGCACAGTGGCTCATCCCTGTAATCCTAGCACTTTGGGAGGAGGTCAAGGTGAGAGGATAGCTTGAAGCCAGAAGTTCCAAACCAGCCTGGGCAACATAGGGAGACTTCATCTTTACAAAGATAGAAATAAAACAAGTTAGCCAGGTATGGTGGCACACACCTGTAGTCCCAGCTACTCAGGAGGCTGAGGAGGAAGGATAGCTAGAGCCCAAGAGGTCAAGGCTGCAGTGAGCTGTCATCATGCCACTGTACTCCAGCCTGGGCTACAAAGTGAGACCCTGACTTTTAAAAAAAAGTCTTTGAAGAAGTGAGTGGATGACTGTGGCAGTTTGTGGAAGAGGCAAGGACTGTAGAGTCAGAAGGCCCTGAATGTGAGTCCTGGCTTAGTCCCATATTGCCTGGATGACGTGGGGCAAGTTGCTCAACATCTCTGAGACTAATTTTCCCTTTTGAAAAATAACACCCAGCCGGGCTCGGTGGCTCAGCCTGTAATCCCAGTGCTTTGGGAGGCTGAGGTGAGTGGATTGCCTGAGCCCACAGGTTCGAGACCCGCCTGGGCAGGTGAGACCTCATCTCTACAATAAATCAAAAAAATTAGCTGGGCGTGGTAGCACGCGCCTGTAGTTCCAACTACTGGAAGGCTGAGGCGGAAGGATTGCCGGAGCCCAGCAGGTCGAGGCTGCGGTAGCCGGGAGCGGCCACTGCACTCCAGTCTGAGCGACTGAGTGAGACTCCAACTCAAAAAAAAAGAAAAATAACACCCACCTCACAGAGTTGTCATGAAGATTAAATGACTCTGTGTATAAAGTGCCTGCTGTGGGCTAGGCGCGGTGGCTCACGCCTGGAATGCCAGCACTTTGGGAGGCCAAAACAGGAGGATCACTTGAACCCAGGAGTTCAAGACCAGCCTGGGCAACATAGCAAGACCTCATCTCTACAAAAAACAATTTTTTTTAATAGTAAAGTGCCTGCTGCCACCCTCAAGGACAGTTGGTAGCCATTGTGATCACACCCCTTTGACTGGAGCAGATTTCTGAGGAGTGCTTTGTATACAGTAGACCATCATCCCGTATTTGTTGATTGAGAGGAAGGTTGGGACCTTGAACCTTTTTCCCCTGAAGGCAGTGGGGAGCCTCATATGTGAAGTGTGGTGTTGGATGATTAACACGCGTGTGGTGTGAGGCGTGGATTGAAGTGGAGGAGGGGAGGAGACACCGGTGTGGAGGTTGTTGCAACCGTGGGGGGTTAGGAACAGGCGGGGGGGGTGGCCATGGGAATGGAAAGAAAGGCATAGCAGGGAACACAGAATCAATAGGACTTGTTTTTGCAAGGAGACTGCCAGGAGACGACTGCAGATTGGAAAAGAGAGCTAGGTACGAGCTCCGAAAGATGCAGAATACTGAACTGTGCTTTACTGCCAAAAGGCTCAGCGCTGAGTCTGTTTGCAACCCCTGTCACAGAGTGAAAGACCTCGGAAGTCTCAAAAGGGGTTCTGCTGTCCCTGCTCTGTGAACGTCAGAATGGCCAGTTTCCAGACCCCACAAGATTTTCAGGCAATGGTATTTTTCCAGGAAATTTAGACTGCCTGCATTTTTTTCCCTTCTCTTCCCTCAAATTGTCAGATCAGCACAGTCCACAAGGGGGCAGATGATATCTGGCAGAGTTGGGTGTCCATGGCAATGAGGATACACACACACACACACACACACACACACACACACACACACACACACACACACCCCAGAGTCTCTGTTGTCCATGGCAATGAGGATACACACACACACACACACACACACACACACACACACACCCCAGAGTCTCTGTTGTCCATGGCAATGAGGATACACACACACACACACACACACACACACACACACACACACACACACCCCAGAGTCTCTGTTGCCCAGCCTGGAGTGCAGTGGCACGATCACGGCTACTGCAGCCTCAACCTCCTGACAATTCTTCCACCTCAGCCTCCCAAATAGCTGGGATTACAGGCACAAGCCATCATGCCTGACTAACTTTTTAATTTTTTTTTGTAGAAATGTGATCTCATCACATTATCCAGGCTGGTCTCAAACTCTGGGTTCAAGAAATCCTCCTGCCTTGGCCTCCCAAATTGCTGATTCCAGGCATGAGCCACCACACCCAGCATGCCGTGATATATATTTTGCTGTTGTTGCTGTTGTTATTGTTGTTTTGAGTTGGAATCTCACTCTGTCACCCAGACTGGAGTGCAGTGACCGCTCCCGGCCACTGCAGCTTCGATCTGTTGGGCTCCGGCGATCCTTCCGCCTCAGCCTTCCAAGTAGCTGGAACTACAGGCGCGCGCTACCACGCCCGGCTAATTTTTGGTTTATTGTAGAGATGAGGTCTCGCCAAGTTGCCCAGGCAGGTCTCGAACCCGCAGGCTCAGGCAATCCACTCACCTCAGCCTCCCAAAGGCGCGGGATTACAGGCTGAGCCACCGAGCCCGGCATGCCGTGATATTAAAAGGCAGTCATCCCTCATAGGTGCCGGCTATCTCAACAAGAGCAAAGAGGAGATTGATGCCAATCACTTTTGCCCTCCCTATCAGCAGGAGTTGCAATGTCAGAGGCACATGTGTTGTGATGTGATGTAATGGGAAGCCACAGAGCCCTTGCCTGACTACAGGGGATATCAGTTATTGCCCAAACTTGGCACTTCCTCCTGCATCCAGCTCCTGGCTGCCCTAACAGAGTCAGGGAGGAGCAGAGTGTGATGCCCCGTGGGCCTGATGGTGCCAGCAAGGCGCCTGCAAACCGAGATTAGTCGGACAAGTGCGCACTGCAAGCAGGCCCAGGATTTGGTGTGGGGAGGTGGAAACCCAGAAGAAATCAAAATTTTTTTTTAATTTTTAAAATTTTATTAATTTTATTTTTATTTTTATTTATTTTTTTATTTTTGAGTTGGAGTCTCACTCTGTCACCCAAACTGGAGTGCAGTGGCCGATCCCGGCCACCACAGCCTCGACCTGCTGGGCTCCGGCGATCCTTCCACCTCAGCCTTCCAAGTAGCTGGAACCACAGGCGCGTGCTACCACACCCGGCTAATTATTTTTATTTATTGTAGAGATGATGTTTCGCCAAGTTGCCCAGGCGGGTCTCAAACCTGCGGTCTCAGGCAATCCACTCACCTCAGCCTCCCAAAGCGCAGGATTACAGGCTGAGCCCGGCTTAATTTTTATTTTTTGAGTTGGAGTCTCAATCTGTCGTCCAGACTGGAGTGCAGTGGCACGCTCCTGGCCACCGCAGCCTCCACCTGCTGGGCTCCAGTGATCCTTCCGCCTCAGCCTTCCAAGTAGCCGGAACTACAGGCGTGTGCTACCCCGCCCAGCTAGTTTTTGATGTATTATAGAGACGAGGGCTCACCAAGTTGCCCGGGTGGGTCTCGAACCCACGGGCTCTGGCAATCCACTCACCTCGGCCTCCCAAAGTGCTGGGATTACAGGCTAAGCCACCGAGCCCGGCCTGTAATCAAAAACTTTAATGAACTGAACCTGATGGAAGAGAAAAGGTGAACCCACACTGATTCAGAGAGTGGCTCTGGGATCAGAGAGAGCTGGATTCAGAGCTCAGTTCCTCCACTTCTTAGCTCTATGCTGTAGGGCAAGCTGCTTAATTTCCTAAACCTCAGTTTCCTTATCTGTAAATGGGGACTGTAAAAACAGTACCCAGACTGGGAGCAGTGGTTCAAACCTGTAATCCCAGCACTTTGGGAGTTAGAGGCGAGAGGATTGCCTGAGCTCAGGGGTTCAAGATCAGCCTGGGCAATATGGCGAGACCTCATCTCTACAATAAAGCAAAAAATTAGCCAGGCATGGTGGCGCATGCCTTAGTTCCAGCTACTTGGAAGCCTGAGGCAGAAGGATCACCTGAGCCCAGCAGGTCCAGGCTGCGTTGGCCGTGAGTGTGCCACTACACTCCAGCCTGGGCAACACAGTGAGACTCCAACTCAAAAACAAAAAACCAAAAAAAAAAAACACAAAAAAAAAAAACAGTACCCACCTCACAAGGTTCTTGTGGGATTTCACTGAGATGATGCATCAGTGAGATAGTGGCTGGCATACAGGTAGCACTCAATAAATGGTAGTTGGGATGCTTGTTATTGTTAGTAATAGCAATAAAGTGACCAAGTATGGTGGCTCACACTTGTAATCCTAGCATTTTGAGGGGCTGAGGAGGGAGAATCACTTGAGCCCAGGAGTTCGAGACCAGCTAGGCAACATAGTGAGACCTCATCTCTACAAAAAATCAGAAAATTAGCCAGGCATGGTGGCACACACCTGTAGTTCCAGCTTCTTGGGAGGCTGAGGTGGGAGGATTGCCTGAGTCCAGAAAGCTGAGTCTATGGTGAGTTGTGATCATGTCACTGCACTCTAGGTTGGGCAACAGAGTGAGAACCCAACTCAAAAAAGTAATAACTAACAATAAAGCAATGTGGTGCTATTGACTATATTGAGTACAGAAAAATCTTGGAAGACACAAGCGGCAGGTGAGTAGCAGGTGGGTTTTACCCTGAGTGGCTAAAGGTGAAGGGGCAGGAGATGTGAGAGTGCAGTGGGGGGCGGGGAGGGGGCATTCCAGGCAAAGGAAAAGAGGGGAAGTCTCTGGGGTGGCCCCATGGGACTTCATCAGAAAGGATAGAGGCTGCTGTGATGTGGCTGAGTAGCCCCAGGCCCACAGGCCCTTAAGAGCCAAGGAAGTGGTGGAAGGAAAAGAATGCCTCTGGTGATTGTCAGAGAAGTCTCCTGGTCTCTAGTTTCAGCATTTCAGAAGAGGAAGACAAGCTGGGCTCAGTGGCTCAGCCTGTAATCCCGCGCCTTGGAAGGCTGTGGTGAGTGGATTGCCTGAGCCTGCGGGTTCGAGACCCGCCTGGGCAACTTGGTGAGACCTCATCTCTGCAATAAAACAAAAAATTAGCCGGGTGTGGTAGCGCACGCTTGTAGTTCCAGCTACTTGGAAGGTTGAGGCGGAAGGATCACCGGAGCCCAGCAGGTTGAGGCTACGGTGGTCGGAAGCGTGCCACTGCACTCTGGTTTAGGCAACGGAGTGAGACTCCAACTCAAAAAAAAAAAGAAGAGGAAGACAAATCCATGATAGCAAGCTAAGAAAGACGAGTCCCAATGCTCCCTCCGCAGGTGCAGACCCTGGAGGAAGAAAGTTTGGAAGTTTTTTGTTTTAGGCCTTGAGCATATGTCCCAATGGGACCCAGAAGCCAGGTCACAAAACCTTCCTTTATCAAGTGCAAAATGCTCATCCCCAAGCCTGTGCCAGTCCTCCCAAATTCCCTATCCCAGGGGCAGTACATTGGAAGGAGATTCTTGACATTTTTGATCCCCAGACCCATTCCAAGGTTTTCATTTCCATGCCGATTTTATAAGTTTAACTTTCCCTGTTAGTAGCTCCTTTTAGGACTCTGACTCACAGCCAGCAGAGCTGGGCTCATTTCCTGTCCGCCCAAAAGCTAAGCTCCCACATAACCCTTGGTTTCACTGGCCCTTGGAAGGAAGCCTTGGCCTAAATAGCTCCAAACAAGCAGTCATAGAAAAGTCTTTTATATTTAGCTTTAGGACGCCACAAATGATTTTTTTGGCAGCATATGAGGGGGGGACCCATACAAACCAAGAATTTATTTATAAAACGTGTATGTATTTTTACATGTTTAAACTTCAGCCAACTTCAATGTACTCTCCATTTGCTGCAATACACCTATTGAGATGCTTTTTCTGCTGCTTAGAACAGTTTTTGAACTCATCAATTTTGATGCCTTTTAGTGCCTCTGCCGTTTTTTGTTTTACGACTTCCACATTGGCATAATGTTTCCCTTTGAGGACTTTTTTCATCCAGGGAAACAAAAATTGTCGCTCAGGGTGAGATCTGGTGAATAGGGAGGGTGGGACATGAGGCTCATGCTGTTTTAGATCAAAAACCGCTGAACACTCAGTGGTATGGGCAGATGTGTTTCATGGTGGAAGAACCAGTAATCTGTCGGTCACAAAAAAATTCACGGAAGCTGAAGCAGTCTCTCACAACAGTAGCTGGTATACTGATGCCAATGGGTTCCTAGAACACTTACCTAGAGGGGATAGCCTGTACTACAAGAGGCCTGCCCTCCAAAAGATTTCAGGAGTTTTTTGGGGGGTTCCTCCCTTGTATTTCCTTGGATTGGGCTAATATTTAAATTAACTTTATGGGAGGCAGAATAGCAGAGTGGTCCAGAGTCTTTAGAGCTCAGTGGTATTGGGCTCATAACCACACAGTCTAGTTTTCAATCCAGTCACCACCACTTAGTATTAGTAGCTATTTATCTCTCTGAGTTCCTTCATTGGCAAGGCATAGATAGCCGGAGGACCTTTCTCACTGGGTGAAATCTCGAGCCCAATACCTGGCCCTTGAAAGCATTCAATTAAGGGTGGCAATCATAGTTATATTTACATTATTATTTCCCCAGCAGACCTCCTGGGCTTTCAAGAAAGAATGCAAGAGAAAATCAGGCCAGGATTAAAAACTGTCACCATATAATCCAGAAAAAAACAATCCATGCTAGAAAATGCAGTTATCTACTTGTTAGCCTGAAAACACCAGAACTTGATTTCTTGACCCTTGTTCTTAGTGTTATGCTAGTTCCTCGGCAGGTTTAGACTAGAGTGAACAGGTGGCACTGGCCTGAGACCAGCTGGGCGCAGAGCCTGTTGGGAAACACTTCTCTATGCCAGGGGCAGGCCCAGCTAGGCTCAGGTATATGTTTCCAAGGTGAATGGTTGTACTGATGCAGTCACCTTGTCCAGGAGGGAAGGAGGAGGAGGAGGAGGAGGAGGAGGAGGTCAAAGACTGTGGAGGGACAAAATTCTTCTACCTTAGGCAGGTCTTACCTGCCTCTGTATTATTTTCAGGTTATACATTTGCCTTGTGACGTTTGGAAAAAGACTAGAAAACACACCTTTTTTTCCTAGCCAGGGCACAGTAAAAAGACCTCTTAGAAATAACTGTTGGCCGGGCTTGGTGGCACAGCCCGGAACCCCAGCACTTTTGGAGGCCAAAGCGAGTGGATTGCCTGAGCCCGCGGGTTTGAGACTAGCCTGGGCAACTTGGCGAGACCTCGTCTCTACAATAAAATAGAAAATAGCCAGGCATGGTAGCGCGCATCTGTAGTTTCGGCTACTCGGAAGGCTGAGGCAGAAGGATCACTGAAGCCCAGCAGGTCGACTCTGGGGTGACCATGACTACACTCCAGCCTGGGTGAAGGAGTGAGACTCCAACTCAAAAAGAAAGAAAGAAAGAGAGAGAGAGAGAGAGAGAGAGAGAACTGTCATGGTGAAAGTTTTAACTTTGTCCCAAGCCAGGAAGATAAACTGGTAAATTCAGTCTTTATGGCATGGTTCTTCTCCGTTGTTGTTAATAATCCTAGCACCTAGTTTATTTATTGTTTGTAGAGATGAGGTCTCGCTTTTGTTGCCCAGGTTATGCTTGAACTCCTGAGCTCAAACAATCCTCCCACGTTGGCTTCCCAAAGTGCTAGGATTACAGGTGTGAGCCACCATGCCCAGTCAACCATAGCACTTTAAACATGCCTTTGTGAGCTCTTATGCTGCTATTTACTTCTCCATTTACACATTTCCATATCTGTCTCTCCCTCTTGCCTCATTTATCTTTTATTTATTTATTTGTTTGTCTATTTATTTATTTATTTGAGTTGGGAGTCTCACTCAGTCGCCCAGACTGGAGTGCAGTGGCCGCTCCCGGCCACCGCAGCCTCGATCTGCTGTGCTCCGGCGATCCTTCTGCCTCAGCCTTCCAAGTAACTGGAACTACAGGCCCGCGCTACCACGCCCGGCTAATTTTTTTATTTATTGTAGAGATGAGGTCTCATTAAGTTGCCCAGGCGGGTCTCAAACCCGCGGGCTCAGGCAATTCACTCACCTCGGCCTCCCAAAGTGCGGGATTACAGGCTGAGCCACGGAGCCCGGCTTCATTTATCTTTTATTTTATTATTTATTTATTTATTTATTTTTATTTTTATTTTTTTTGAGTTGGAGTCTCACTCTGTCACCCAGACTGGAGTGCAGTGGCCACTCCCGGCCACCGCAGCCTCGACCTGCTGGGCTCTGGCGATCCTTCTGCCTCAGCCTTCCAAGTAGCTGGAACTATAGGCGCACACTACCACGCCCGGCTAATTTTTGATTTATTGTAGAGATGAGGTTTCACTCATCTGGCTAATTTTTGATTTATTGTAGAGATGGTCTCACCAAGTTGCCCAGGCGGGTCTCGAACCCGCGGGCTCAGGCAATCCACTCACCTCAACCTCCCAAAGTGCTGGGATTACAGGCTGAGCCACTGAGCCCGGCTCATTTATCTTTTAAATAGGTAACATAGGTAATATGAGGGAGGCCCACAAAATCTCAGAATTTATTTACAAAAACTTGTGTATTTATTCTTACATGTTTAAACTTCAGTCACTTTCAAAGCACTCTCTGTTTGATGCAATACACCTATCTGGACACTTTTTCCACTGCTCAAAACAGTTTTTGATCTTGTCAATATTGATGCCTTTTAGTGCTTCTGCCATTTTTTTGTGTGTCACCTCTTCCACATCGGCAAAACATTTCCCTTCTAGGACTTTCTTTCATCTGGAGAAACAAACAAACAAAAAAAGTTGCTTGGGGTGAAATCAAGTGAATAGGGAGGGTGGGGCATGGGGGTCATACTATTTTTGGTCAAAAACTGCTGATCATTCAGTGCGGTGGGGGCAGATGCGCTTGCAAATCACCCATCATGAAATGGACAAACAAGTTGAAAGAATCTCAAAAAAAAATAATTAACTGAAGCCGAATGAAGCCTCTCACAACACTAGCTGG
Organism: Cephalopachus bancanus; assembly: GCA_027257055.1. Taxonomy (NCBI): domain Eukaryota; kingdom Metazoa; phylum Chordata; class Mammalia; order Primates; family Tarsiidae; genus Cephalopachus; species Cephalopachus bancanus. The sequence continues at coordinate 30,267 of JAPVLO010001746.1, read as the reverse complement.
TACACTGATGCCAATGAGTTCCTAGAATTCTTACCTAGCAGGAGAAGCCTGTACTACAAGAGGCCTGTTCTCCAGAAAACGACTCCAGGTTTTTTTGGGGTCCACCCTCATATATGTTTCTGATACCAAATTCACAAAGCATAAAGGGTTTAGAGTGACAGGTCGGTTTCCTTCCCACCCCTGTTCCCTAACCACCCACAGGTGACTTCTATTACCACATTCTCATGTTCCCTTCCACACATCAATTACACATACACAGGCATGTATTATTTTAGCACAAATGGTAGCATTCTTACTCAGATCTGTATTTCCAGTGCCTAGCAGAGTGCCAAACAAAAGTGCACCTTAAAAAAAAGTATGTTGGTTGTTTGTTGCTCTGAGTTTGTTGCCCTCATCCCAACCATGGGTGCCTGAATTCTCTTGTTGAAATTTCCACACACTTATCACCTTTTTACCTGTTTGGGCTTGCAGCTCTGATGGTATTTTCTCAGGACTGAGATTTACAAAGAGGCCACTGGAGCCTTGCTTAATATAAACAAGTCACTATCTTTCACAATAAAAGTCCAAAGAGCACCCAAATGCACAAATACTCTTCCCTACTCGGTTTAGTGTAAAGTGAAAGCTTAGCTCTCTCTCCTCTTTGTTAGATGATAATTCCCTGAGACTGGGGTTAAAGAGATTTTAATGCCACTCTTATCTTTGGGGGGGTCTCTAAACACACTCATCTCAAAATTCTGGCTCGGGAAATAAAATGCAAGAGTTTCCACTGTAGTATTCCTCGGCCTCTGCCAGAACTGGCCTTTCCAGAAGGATCCAGACAATATTCTCTCTCTCTCTCTCCACCTACCCAACATGACTAGGAGCCAGCAAGCTGGACTCCTGAACTTGATCCCTATCAAAGAACCTAAGGAAGAAAGGAAAAGGGAGGAGTAAGAGGGCCGCTCCTTGTCCAATTCTATTATCACAACAACACTTGTAAACCCAGGGAGGTAGCAGGTAAAGAGGACAGAGTCTACCTGGGCTGGATTCCTGACTCTGCCACCTTAATCAGAATCAGCTGTGTCACCTTAAGCAAGTTATTTAACCTTTTTGCCTCCATTTTTTCCACCACAAAATGAGGATGATAATTGTACCAACTTTAGGGGATTGTTAGGAGAATTCAAATGAATTGACTGATTGTAAAGCATTTAGAACAGTGCCTGGCACGTGCTAAGTACTATACAAGTGCTTTTAGCATAAAAATGAAAATGTTTATGTTAGTGGTTCCTGTGTTGGATTCATTTCCCCCTACTCCCTGTCCGTAAGTTTCAAGGCTTTCGCTTACTGCTCTTGCTCCTTGGTGCATTTTTTCCTATCATCGGAAAAAAGCCGAATGTTGTATTTCTTATGCAGAGAGGAAAAACTAAAGAATAGCCTGTATCTAGACAAAAAATTCTGTCTAAAGGCAGTCCTGTGTCAGTTAAAGTGCTTACTGCACTGGCTTTTTCCTGGGGTTGCTCTTGAGGAACCATCCTGACTCAAGAGGGATGAGAGGAGTCCTCAGGAGAGCTTTCCCAGCCAGTGTCTTCTGGAAAGAGTTGCTCTGGCTACCAAGCTGATCAAAGGTCTCGGCCTCCCCAAAGATGCATGTGATGCTATGGCAACGGGCCCCAGTCCCATGGGGTTGCAGAACAAGAAAACAATCTGGAATCCAGCTGTTTGTCTCAGCCATCATCAGAGTTCATTCCACCAGATTGGCAGGCTGTACCCCAGGCCACAGAGGTGCCCTGTGCTCTTCAAAGGGCTGGACTGTCAGCTCAGACCCTCCTAGGCCTTTTCTCCAGGCCTCTCCTTTCTACATTATCCCAACACAAACAGCGAGTGCCAGAAAGACTTCCAAAGTCAGCTCACCTAGCCTAGGTATCTAGCTCTGCCAGGGCTTCTGTGAGAGGTTCTGTGAGAGGAGCCAGATATAGAGGCAGCTAGGAAGGCTTCAGAGCTTCAGGATGGATCCTGGACAACCCTTGCTCGCCCCTAGAGACTCACTCAGGTTTTGGCCTCCCTCAGTTATGGCAATCCTAATGGCCCTGATTACAACTCCATTTCCATCCAGTGCCTTCCTTATGCTCAGTCAGGGCTGGGCCCAGGTGTGCCAGAACAGCAACAGTTCAAAATACATCACCCTGGTTCTCAGATCTTGCCCATACCCAGTATAGTGCAGTTCTGTGGAAAGGGAATAAAAGTGTATCCTTAACAACCAACATACACATATGGACTCACTCAGCAAACATTTGTTGAGTGCCTGTTATGGACAAGGTCCTGTGCTGAGTATGGAGGGGAAGAGAAAAGAATACAAAGATAAATTAAGTGCAGTCCTTGCCCTTAAGGACTGCATCCTCTCATATCATATATGAGGGGGGGCCCAAAAAAGATGGAAATTATTTATTTAAAAATTGTGTATTTATTCTTATGTGTTTAAATTACAGTCATCTTCAAAGTACTCTCTATTTGATGTAATACACCTGTCGAAACACTTTTTCCACTGCCCAAAACAATTTTTGAACTTGTCAGTTTTGATGCCTTTTAGTGCTTCTGCCGTTTTTTGTTTCACCTCTTTCACATCAGCAAAACATTTCCCTTTGAGCACTTTCTTCATCTGGGGAAACAAAAAACAGTCACTCGGCACACGATTGGGTGACTAGGGAGGGTGGGGCATTGGGGTCATGCCATTTTTGCTTTCAAAAAAACTGCTGAATACTCAGCATGGTGTGGGTAGGTGCACTCATAAATCACCCATCATGAGATGGACAAACGAGTTGGAAGAATCTCCAAAAAAAAAAAATTCACTAAAGCCAAACACAACCTCTCATAACAGTGCTAGCTGGCACACTGATGCCAATAGGTGCCTAGAACACTTACCTAGCTGGGGGAAGCCTGTACTACAAAGGGCTCACCCTACAAAAAAATTATGATTTTGGGGGGTCCCCCCTCATACACACACACACACACACACACACACACACACACACACACACACACAAACATATATATATATAAAATGTATATATGTATATATATATGTGTGTGTGTGTAATGTATATACACAAATGTTCACAGTAATGGGTTTGCTAATAACCCTGATTTGATCATTACATATTGTATACATGTATCAAAATATCAGTCTGGCTGGGCATGGTAGCTCACGCCTATAATCCCAGCACTTTGGAGGCCAAGGAAAGAAGATTGCCTGAGTCCAGGAGTTCGAGACTAGCCTGGGCAACTTGACTAGACCTCATCTGTATAATAAATCAAAAAATTAGCTGGGCATGGTGGCAGGTGCCTGTAGTCCCAGCTACCTGGAAGACTGAGGTGGAAGAATCACCTGAGCCCAGCAGGTTGAGGATGCGGCAGCCATGAGCATGCCACTGCCCTCCAGCCTGGTGACAGAGTAAGACTCCAATTTTTAAAAAATCACTCTGTATCCCATAAATATGTACTTTTTAAAAACGTGTCAATTAAAAATAAAAAGAAAAAAATTACCAAATGTCAGAAAAAGAAAATGGATTTTGGACATAAAAAAACACAACACACAAAAGACTTGTAAGGTTGTGCATGAAGTATTAGATGGTTGCTTTTATGTGTAGAGATTAATTAGGGAAATTAGTGGAAAAGTTTTTATAAATTCAGAGAAGTGACTAAAGGAAGATCTTTTTTCTGTCACTCATTAACACTGGACCTGGCTCCCTCACTCACTTTATTACTCCTTTTTTCTACTTGATTAAAATGACTTTTGAGTGCACTAAGCATTACTATACTCTAATGAACATCATTCTTTTTTTTTTTTTTAAAGCACTCCTAGGGAAAAAATTAAAACAAATGCATGCATAGCTGTATTCACTACTCCACTGTAATAGAAAGGATAATTACTTTGGCCTTTGAAAATAACAAGATTGCCATGTAGTTTTCATTACTGAGATTTCTTATTCTTATACAATTAACTCCCCCAATAAAAGTCTTCTCAGTCGCTGTAACTTCATTTGTTTCTGCATTTACCACAAGAGCACATAGGACGTGCAATTGTAGCTGGACCCAGAGGGCTACAAAAGCCATAAATGTATTTTAAAAGCTATAAATGTATTTTAATGTGCATCAGAAAAATATATAGGTTTAAACTTAAACATGAATTTTTACGAATAGAACTGCATCCAAGTCAGATTAATATGCATGACTAGGTAAACAACTGGAAAATAAATGTAAGAAAATAATAGAAAAAGTGGTATATGGAAATGGCAAAATTGTGAGGATAGATCTCAGATGACTGAAATGTAAAATATCCTGGAGTAAGCCAGGCACAGTGGCTCATGCCTGTAGTCTCAGCACTTTGGGAGGCTGAGGAGGGAGAATCGCTTGAGCTCCGGAGTTTGAGACCAGCCTGAGCAACATAGTAGGACCTCGTCTTCAGAAAAAATACAAAAATTAACTAAGCATGGTGGCACACGCCTATAGTCTCAGCTACTTGAGAGGCTGAAACAGGATGATCACTTGAATTCAGGAGGTTGAGGCTACAGTGAGCCAGGATCATGCCTTTTGCACTCTCTCTAGTCCAGGCTACAGAGTGAGACCCTGTCTAAAATAAATAAATAAATACACACATACAGCCAGGTGCAGTGGCTCACGCCTGTAATCCCAGCACTTTGGGAGGCCGGGGTGAGAGGATTGCCTGAATCCATAGGTTTGAGACCAGTCTGGGCAACATGGCGAGACCTCATGTCTACAAGAAATTAAAAAATTAGCAGGGCACAGTGGCGCACGACTGTGATTACAGCTACTTGGAAGACTGAGGCAGAAGGATCACCTGTGACTAGCAGTTTGAGACTGCAGTGGCTGTCAGCATGTCACTGCACTCCAGTCTGGGCAACAGTGAGACTCTGACTCAAAAAAAAATACACACATACATATATACATAAATCCTGGACTAGATGCTTTTTATGGTCACTTTGTACATCAACATGAAATACTTTTGTGAAATCTCTTTCCTTCTGGAAGATTCTGAAACCTCTCTGAAGTGTACATGAAGGATGTGGGGGGAAAAAACCCACCAAGAGATTTACTAAGGAAGCTCAGAACTTTACCTGAGATACAAATTATATCCCTATGAATAATGAATGTGTCCCTTAGGACACACATTTACTCCCATGGGGCTCAGTAGAGTGAGTACAAGTGAGCTCCAATGGATGTAGATAAAGGAAGATTCCCAGAAGTGATGCTGAGGCTCTGGGAATGAAGCGAACTCTTTTTTTTTTTTTGAGTTGGAGTCTCACTCTGTAGCCCAGGTGATCCTACCGCCTCAGCAGCCTTCCTAGTAGCTAGAACTACAGGCACACACTACCACGCTCAGCTAATGTTTTGATTTATTGTAGAGACGAAGTCTCACCAAGTTGCCCAGGCTGGTCTCAAACCCCTGAACTCAAGCAATTCTCTCACCTCAGCCTCCCAAAGTACTAGGATTATAGGCGTGAGCCACAGCACCCGGCCAATGAAGTGAATGCTTACCACACTACTAACTTTTTCAATAGACTATGCTAAAGGAAATACTAAATCAATCATTTTTCTATTCTTTCTATAGAAAACAGTTTATAAATTATTATCATATGAAGAGAACACTCAAAGAATAAAGAACAAAAAGAGGCCAAGGCAGGAGGATTACTTAAGCCCAGGAGTTCAAGACCAGCCTGCGCAACATAGTTAGACCTTGTCTCTACAAAAGAAAAAAAATTTTTTAATTAGCTGGGCTTGGTGGCATGCACCTGTAGTCCCAGCCACTCAGGAGGCTTAGGCAGAAGGATGGCCTGAGCCCAGGAAGCCAAAGCTGTGGTGAGCCACAATCGTGCCACTACACTCCAGCCTGGGTAACAGAGTGAGACCCTGACTCAAAAAAAAAAAAAAAAAAAGAAATAAGAAAAGCTTAGAGACAAAATCAAGCAGTCATTAATAAAAAAACTTGTCTGTGATTTTTGAGATGCTTGTGGCTTATGTCACTTTTCTCAAATTGTAATTTGTTGTGATGTATGTCTTTATTCTAAATAAAGTCACACCTGTGGGAAAAAAGATTAGCTCAGACCAGAATTATAAGTGGATGCTTGATCTAGAAGGCATTTTAATGAGAAGCAGGATATCTGCATAGTTTAAAAATGTCTCCCACAGACTGTTTATTGTGTGCAAGAGAGGAAAAGCAGCAGCTAAACAGTAAAGAAACTGGGCACCCCCCTTAACTGGTGATCAAAATTAACATCGGTGATGAGAGACGGATGTACAAATAAGATGTACAAATAAGAGACGGATGTGCAAATAAGATACCATATTACCTATGCTGTGTGCCACAGAGATGCATATTGTCAATCAGATCATGAGGAAACATCAGGCAACACAGTATGAGGAACATTCTGTTTAAAAAATGCTAGCAGGAGAGGGAAGTGTATTCTTCAAAAATATGAAGGTTATAAAAGACCAAAAAATGCTGTGGAAATGTTCCAGATTAAAGAAAACTACATAGAAAAAAACAACTAAATGTAATACCTGATACTAGAGTCGCTTTTGTACTGGAGGGGAAAAAATGTTTCAAAGGACATGATTGTGTCAACTGAAAACATTGATAGTAGATTAGATCAAAGTATCATAACAGTGTTAGGTTTATGAAATTGAGAACTGACTATAGCTATGTAAAAGGATATCTCTATTCTTAGGATATACACACTGACGTGTAGGGGGCAAAGGACCATGATGTATACCAACTTGCTCTCCAATGGTTCAGAAAAAAGTGTTTGTCTATGGCCATACCACCCTGAATGTACCCGATCTTGTCTGATCTCAGAAAAGTGCGTGCATGTGTGCGTGTGTGTGTGTGTGTGTGTGTGTGTGTAGTATACATATAAAATGTATTATGTAGAATGTGTAGATATTATGTATGTGTGCATAATATCCATATCTCTGAAATGAGTATGGAGAGAGAGGACTCAAATTATAAAGGAAATGGGATAAAATGTTAACAGCAAGCTGGACTCGGTGGCTCAGCCTGTAATCCCGCGCTTTGGGAGGCTGAGGTGAGTGGATTGCCTGAGCCCACGGGTTCGAGCCCCCCTGGGCAACTTGGTGAGACCATCTCTACAATAAATCAAAAATTAGCCAGACATGGTAGCGCATGCCTGTAATTGTGGCTACTCGGAAGGCTGAGGTAGAAGGATCGCCGGAGCCCAGCAGGTCAAGGTTGCGGTGGCGTGGCCGGGAGCAGCCACTGCACTCCAGTCTGGGCGACAGAGTGAGACTTCAACTCAAAAAAAAAAAAATGTTAACAGCAGGTGAATCTATCTGGGTTATGAGACACACATGTTCCTTGTGCTCTTTTTATTTTTGCACATTTTATAATTTGCAGTTACTTCTAAATAAAAAGGTTTCCGAATGTTGCCAGACATAGGGTACAAAGGATGGGGTGGGAGAGGGTGAGAAGTAAAAGCAGTAGTCAGATCTCAAAGAGACCTGCACATCACAGTCAGAATCTGGACATGAGGGTGGTCAGAGGTGTATTCTCCACAGAGTGCAGGGAAAGTGGCTGGCCTTGGAGGAAGTATAAACTGGAGAAAAGATGGGCAGGTAGCAGGCTGAGCTCGGGGGAGGAGAAGGAGAGAGTTGCATAGTGGTCATTTTCTGAGTTCTGGCTATGTTTGAGGGACACTTCACGCTAGAGATACAAAGGTGAGTGGGGCACCTTTTCCAGAAGTCCGGTGGTGACAGCATCCTGGGATACTGGTTGTGGTAGTGTCCTGAGATGTCAGAAGCAGCCACGAGAGAACTTGGGCATCAACCTCATACGCAGGACTATGGAGGAGTAGCTGGCGGAGTTGTAGCTATAGAGTGCTGTCTCTTCAGCTGGCCTAGAGTATGGGGGTTGGGAAGAAAGACTTGGGTCTTGTAAAGCCTTACCATGTACGAGGAAAAGCTTCCTTCAGATTCTGAAAAGGATCAGGACACACCAACCCAGAGAAGAAACGTGCGGCTCTGTCGCCTTTTCAGATCAGAGGTTCTGGTTGGGAAAATGGGAGCAGCTTCCCCAGCCCTACCCCCACCTTTCCTCTCTCCCGTTTCCCCCTCCCTCCTGGAAGGAAGCCCAGACCACATGCTGGGAAAGCTTAACATTCCCTCTGGGAACTATTTGATGGCTCCACCCACAGAGAGACCCTGGGAGGGAGGTGCAGTCCTGACAGGAGCTGGCCGACTAAGACCGCTCCCTTCCCCAGGGTGCTGCCTTTCTCAGGACAGCGCTACCTCCGGGGTGGTCCATTCAGGGCCCAGCCCACTCTTTTTCCGGAAACCACTTCCCCCAATCCTCTCTGGCCCTACGGACATGCGCATTACCCTACTCTGGGTCTTCCCCTGACTTCCTCACTGGTGTCAAAACTTCCTTCTCAGTTCACATTCCTTCCTTTCTGCCAAGGAAAGTTCAATGTCAGTAGGGTAAATCAGATGAGGTAGCTCATCTGGCAACACATGTCCCCAGAACTGACTAAAATTAAGGAGAACTTAGGCACCTACAACTTGGAGAAAAAGACATGTTTGTCAGGCAGGCCCTCTTCCTGCTCCTTAGGGCACATCTTTTGGGACTGGTTTTTTGGACAGGGTTGAGAATGGATTGGGGGTGAGATAGAAATGATGGGGGAACTGGAGGTAAGAAAGCGCATCAAGAAACTGTTGCTGCACTTCAACTAGACCTTGGCCTAATGTAGTGACCATGCATGTAGAGCTAGGCTAATGAAGCAAAAATTTGAAAGCTAGAAGAGAGCCGGGCTCGGTGGCTCAGCCTGTAATCCCGCGCCTTTGGGAGGCTGAGGTGAGTGGATTGCCTGAGCCCGCGGGTTCGAGACCCGCCTGGGCAACTTGGCGAGACCTCATCTCTACAATAAATAAAAAAAAATTAGCCGGGCGTGGTAGCGCGCGCCTGTAGTTCCAGTTCCTTGGAAGGCTGAGGCGGAAGGATCGCCGGAGCCCAGCAGGTCGAGGCTGCGGTGGCCGGGAGCGGCCACTGCACTCCAGTCTGGGCGACAGAGTGCGACTCCAAGTCAAAAAAAAAAAAAAAAAAGAAAGCTAGAAGAAGCCTGACTTGATGACGGGACCTGTGGAGGTGTGAGGCAGGTGTGGTCAGATTTCCCATTTGGCCAGGTAGGTGAATGACAGTGCCATTTACTCAGAAAAGGATCATCAGGCAGGACACACTGTGGGTTTGAGGGGGAAGGAAAGGATGGTAAATTTTGTTAGGTATATTAAATTTGAGTTGCCTGTGGAACATCCAAGTGGGGCTATCCAAGAGGCACTTGGATTGGGGGCCAGGGGTGTCTGGAGTACAGGAACAAAGTCTGGCCTGGAAACAGAGTGTTAATATTCACACACACACACACACACACACCACACACACACACACACCCCAGAACATTCCGACCTGTATGCACTCACAGGGTCATTCAGCCCATGATATGTTGACAGAGGAAGATGTGGATGTCTTCCTTGGAGACAAGCACAGAGAGTTCCTATACAGTGGTTTTTACAATGCCTTTTTTTTTTTTTTTTTTTTTTTTTTTTTTTTTTTTTTTTTTTTTTTTTGAGTTGGAGTCTCACTCTGTCGCCCAGACTGGAGTGCAATGCCGCTCCCGGCCACCGCAACCTCGACCTGCTGGGCTCCGGCTATCCTTCCACCTCAGCCTTCCGAGTAGCCGGAATTACAGACATGAGCTACCATGCCTGGCTAATTTTTGATTTATTGTAGAGATGGTCTCGCCAAGTTGCCCAGGCGGGTCTCAAACCCGCGGGCTCAGGCAATCCACTCACCTCAGCCTCCCAAAGGCGTGGGATTACAGGCTGAGCCACTGAGCCCGGCTTACAATGCCTTCTTTATCGTTATCCATAGCCAGGTGTGGTGGCTCACACCTGTAATCTCAGCACTTGGGGAGGTTGGGCTTGAGACCAGGAGTTCAAGACCAGACAGGGCAACATAGTGAGACCTTGTCTCTACAAAAAAAAAAAAAATTAGTCGAGAATGGTGGCATGCACCTACCTCTACCCCCAGTTACTCGGGAGGCTGAGGTGGAAGAATCACCTGGGCCCAGTACATCGAGGCTGCAGTGAGCAGTGATCAAGCCACTGCACTCCATCCCGGGCAACAGAGTGAGACCCCCAACTCATAATAATAATAATAATAATAATATAATAATTATTATTATTATCCATAAGCATATGGACAATAGTAATTGTGGTCCTGGAGAATTTTTACTACTGAAACGCCAGAGTCATGCCTCTCTGTAGACTTCATGGCAAGCTTCCTCTCTTTTCCAAACCCCTGTGAATGGTGTTGTCGGAAGGCATCTGCTGGAGAATGTGTGAATGCTGGTGTATGCATGTGGGTGGGACGGGGCCTTGACAGAAAGTGGAGCGCTAGTCATTCTGTTGAGGTTCGACTCCTCCCCTTTCAGATCCCTTAGTGTCTGGGTCCTCACTCTGGTCAATTTCCATCCCCTGTATTACGGAGAGGACAGCACTGCCCTCTCGGCTGCACAGACTGTTCTCAGGTTGGTGCCAAGAGGAAATCACTCCAGTCAGCACTTCTGTCAGCCCTGGTAGGCATGGGGTGTGCATGGAGGTGGAGCATAGGTGACTTTTTTCATAGTTGGGGAGAAAAACAATTAGCATCTGAACTTCCTGGTTACAGAACATCTGACTAGTAAAAACCTGCATATGTGCATGCATGTGTGTGTTGGGGGGAGTTAGTGAGGTTCCTCTTCCCGAAATGTTAGCAATAATAAAGGACACTCTTTATTCAAGATGTCAAGATGAGAGCTCCCACACAGGACTCCACACTGTGCTTCTGTCTCACCAGGAAGAAATCTTGAATGCCAGCCAGGTTTGTGCTCATTGATTCATTCAGCCAGTCACTGAGAACTGGTCTTTGTGTTGAGTGCTGGGTGGGGTGGGGCTGGGGACTGTGCCCTTGGAGAGCTACCAGCCTAGGTGCAAACACAGAACACTCATTCATGCAATGACGTCAGAGCAGAGCATTGCAACATGGCCCCAACTACATCCCAGCAGTTGTGCCTGATAAGTTGCCCAGGGGTTACATGAGGAGCAAAGACAAGTGCATGTGGCCTTGAAGGAGACAGAGTTCATTCTTGGCCTGCATGCTGAGGATGGCCCAAAATACTGGGTCAGATTTCCAACAGAGAGGGTCATATTCCAAAGTAGACTGAGCCAGTCAGCATGAGGCCCAACCACAGACCGAGTCCCACTGCCATCCATTTATTTTGCCAAAAAGGAAACAAGGCCCAAAATGTAGGCTTCAAGGGCCCACACTGGATGACCCTTGGGAGTGCTTCCAGGGCTCTGCATAACATCCTGGAGGCAGAAGAGAAGGGCTTGCCCCCCTCCCCTCTACCTACGGTCTCCAGTGTCACCAGCCTTTCTGGAAAGCCTTCAAAAATCAATTACAGCCCAACCAGGAGCAGAGCCAAGCCAACAGAGAGCTGAGCCAGAGTGCCCCAACACTCACTCCTCCATTTTCTCTCCCCCTTAGGCTTGAGTGCTTGCCAGAGATGCCTTCCAGAATCAATGCAAGTGTCCCTGGCTCACTTCCACCCCTTCCTAGGCAGAAATAGGCCACCCGCCCAATGGAAAAGCCACTGTTGTCAACCTGTCCCCAGGGCCCCCGTTCAGGGTGGCAATGTGGCTTCAGTGCCAACTAGGGTTTGCTTTAGAATCCAGGAGCTCCTGTACAAGACGGTAGACTAAGGGTCCTGAATGAATGGCAAAGGGACATGGGAGTAGGGCTGAGGGTCATTCAAAACTTGGAAATACAGTTGGGCCCTGGGGTGTGTTAGAGCTGGCTCCTTCTGCCTGTGAGAGCCAGATGCTACATTTTCAGAAATTGTGTGAGCCAGTTGTTAACACAGCAATTGTGTTAAAAATACATCCAATTACAATTAAATAAATTATATTAAAAACTGAAGTAATAAATGCCCTAAAATTTTCACTTCCTAATCATTTTGCTCTATTTTACTCTGATTTGTGCTCTTGAGATGATTTATGTCTATGGCATCTGTAGAGTTGAAATACTGTATGACGTGCAATTGTGTCTTTTCCCAATATCACATTGAAGATGTCAGCTTGAAATCAGTCAAGGTAGGAGTACTCACAACTCAGAAATCGGCAAATGCTATAAATCAGTGGTTGATCTATTGCTTTACTGACTACATAGACCTAAGAAAGTAATAGAAAAAATGTTAATAATACAGATTGAATTCAAAAGTGTGCCATTTATATAGCTGTTTACATTGTGAATAATATAAAAAAGCAAGGAAATAGTCTTCCAGTGTTTGAAAACCATTAACCTATTTAGCAAAGAAACCACGTACATTGTTGACAAATGATTGAAGTTCTAACATCATTTCATACATAAATGAAAATATCAACCCACATTCATGTTAGAACTACATTTGTTCATCAATCACAACCACAGATACAAGAGTTTGGCAATAGTCAATAAAAGCAATCTGTGAGAATCAGTTGGCTTTATGAAATTTACAAGAAATAATATTGTATATCTTATTCTTATGGGTAATTTGTGTGCTCTACATCCTTTATAACAGTAACATTTATAATTAACTCATGTACATATGTACACACACATACCTTTCCCCTGGGGAGCCAGTTGTTAAACATTTACCAACACACCACTGGTTAAGCCCAAGGTTCACAACTACTTTGGTACCAGAAACACAAGGTTCAAAAGTCCCAGAGGCACGCCAACCTTGACTAAAACCTGTTAGAGGACAGACACATGACTAGAAAACATCTATGTGGTTTTTAATTTTTTTAAAAGCAAACAAAACACTTTTTCTCCTTATCTCACTAGGCTGTCAATTCCATGAGGGTATGGACTTTACCTCTCATTCATAGTGGTATCCTTGGCATCTAGTCAGCACCTGGCATATAGGAGGTGCTTAAGCCATTTTTCTTGAAAAACAAAATGAGGCCGGGCTCGGTGGCTCAGTCTGTAATCCCAGTACTTTGGGAGGCCGAGGTGAGTGGATTGCCTGAGTCCGCGGGTTCGAGACCCGCCTGGGCAACTCGACGAAACCTCATCTCTACAATAAATCAAAAAATGAGCCGGGCGTGGTAGCGCGTGCCTGTAGTTCCAGCTACTTGGAAGGCTGAGGCGGAAGGATCGCCGGAGCCCAGCAGGTCGAGGCTGCGGTGGCCGGGAGCGGCCACTGCACTCCAGTCTGGGCAACAGAGTGAGACTCCAACTCAAAAAAGAAAAACAAAATGAATAGTTCTTCTGTGTCAACTCGCCTTCTTCTAACATCACCTGGAGATGGTCTTGAGTGGAGAGCCAGGCCTGCACTCCTTACCCTAGAATTGCCCACGCCACAGGTACCTTGCTTCCTTCTCAGTCCAGTTCTTCAAGGATTTCAGTTCCTACATGTCTCCTTGGTGCCTGACAGGAAAGGCTACTGCTTTACTTCCTGGACATTGGCACCTCATTGGAATCTAGCTGGTTCTCCATCAAGCTAGCTTCATGCCTCCACCTCCTGTCCCCATATCTGACCAACTACTTTGGTCCAGCTGCCAACAGTGGCTGTATGGACAGAATTAAAAGAAATTGGGAGCCAGGCTCGGTGGCTCAGCCTGTAATCCCGCGCCTTTGGGAGGCTGAGGTGAGTGAATTGCCTGAGCCCGCGGATTCGAGACCCGCCTGGGCAGCGAGACCTCATCTCTACAATAAATCAAAAAGTCTCCAACTCAAAAAAAAAAAAAAAAAGTCAGCCTGGTGTGGTGGCACATGCCTGTAATTCTGGCTACTCAGAAGGCTGAGGCGGAAGGATCGCCGGAGCCCAGCAAATGGAGGCTGCGGTGGCCGGGAGCGGCCACTGCACTCCAGTCTGGGTGACAGAGTGAGACTCCAACTCAAAAAAAAAAAAAAAGAAAAGAAATCAGGGAAGGATGAAGGAGAGTAAGGCAATGAGGGAAGTCCAGAAAAACACAACCAACATGGGAAGCCATTTGGCTCGGGGGAAAAAAACATAGACCCGTCTTTCTGACTAGGAACTTAAGAGGACTTCCAGTTCTACCTACTAGAAGTAGCTGTGAGACCTCGGACAAGTCACTTTACCTCTCTGTTCTTTAGTCTGCTTATGTAGAAAATGACATAAAGGGGGGTCTCTAGAAGATCTCCTTGGTTCCTTCCAGCTTTGCTGGTTTTGGGGGCTACCACTAACCCAGGCAACCAAAATCTGAGAGGAGGGGGAGGGAATTCCAGTATACCAGAAAAAGGGCATCACTTGACACTTGGGAGAGGTGTATTTTGGTAAAGGCTTTCTCTCTCTCTCTCTCTCTCTCTCTCTCTCTCTCTCTCTCTCTCTCTCTCTCTCTCTCTGTCTCTCTCTCTCTCCTTTGAGTTGGAGTCTCACTCTTTGTCGCCCAGGCTGGAGTGCAGTGGCACACTCACGACCACCGCTGCCTCAACCTGCTGGGCGCAGGTGATCCTTCTGCCTCAGCCTTCCAAGTAAAGGCTTTCTCTTTAAAAGGAAAAAAGATGTTGTGGAAAACATCTCAACTCTCAGCAGACTGAAAAGAAATACGGCAGTTTCTGAAAGCTTTTAATGAGTTCATGGCTGATAGTTTACTAAAGGACTCAAGGACAATGTTTGGGTCTTTGTATCCCATCATGCCCTTGTCTGAGCCTGAGGAATCCAGGGCTCAGCCATAGAGTGGCATTTTTATGCTCTTGTATTCTCATGTCCTTCAAATGTCCTGGCTCGAGTCCTCACTGCTGCATATGTATGCCCACACCTTCCCACATCCTGAAACCACTGCCCAAAGACAGGCAAGGAGATCAGCAAAAGGAAAGCCCTTCAGCTTCCAGAAAGCAAACAGAAGGCTTCTTCTTGGCCCCTGCTCCCCCTTGCTACTTCCCAGGGGAGAGGCAGACTGTGGGACCTAGGATTTTCAGAGCAGTCCCTGTTCCCAGCTACAATGTGTCCTCAACTTCTGAGCCATTAGCCCTAGGCCTCTTGCTCTGCCTGCATTTTATGACGTTCAGAACAACCCTATGAGAAGGATAAAGCTGGCCTCTGCAGATAGAGGTGGGGTCACCCCAGTAGTGTTTTCCTCCTTCTCCTCTTCTTTTCAGAATGCTTCTGTCTGCCTGCTATTTTGAGACACAATTCATGGCCTGACCTTCAAAGAGAAGTTATCATTCATTCAGCACTTACTATGTGCCAGGCATTGAATCTATTGTATCCCCTGAATCTAGTAGCAAGCATAGGATAGGCAATTCAGTATTTTTCTTTGTTTTGTTTTTATTTTGTTTTTAGTTGGAGTCTCACTCATTTGCCCATGTTGGAGTGCAGTGGCATGCTCACGGCCACCACAGCCTCGACCAGCTGGGCTCAGGCAATCCTTCCACCTCAGCCTTTCAAGTAGCTGGAACTACAGGCACATGCCACCACACCCGGCTAATTTTTTGACTTATTATAGAGATGAGGTCTCACCAAGTTGCCCAGGATGGTCTCCAACCCGTGGGCTCAGGCAATCCTCTCATCTTGGCCTCCCAAAGTGCTGGGATTATAGGTGTGAGCCACGGCGCCTGGTCAATCCAGTATTTTTCAAATGAATGGGTAAATAAATCCTTAGAAAGACTATAAAAGCAGGTATTATTCTCCATTCTACCAATTAGGAGACTGAGGCTTAGGGAAGTTAAGTCACTTGCCTGAGGTCACAGTTAATATAAAGAAGAGTCAGCCTGGCTCAGTGGCTCAGCCTGTAATCCCGCGCTTTGGGAGTCTGAGGTGAGTGGATTGCCTGAGCCCGTGGGTTCGAGACCCGCCTGGGCAACCTGGTGAGACTTCATCTCTACAATAAATCAAAAAATTAGCTGGGCGTGGTAGCGCACGCCTGTAGTTCCAGCTACTTGGAAGGCTGAGGGGGAAGGATCGCCGAAGCCCAGCAGGTCGAGGCTGCAGTGGCCGGGAGCGGCCACTGCACTCCAGTCTGGGTGACAGAGTGAGACTCCAACTCAAAAAAAAAGAAGACTCATGATTAAAACCCAGGTCTGTCTGATTCTTAATCCTGGGGGAATATATGTATCTTCAAGTCTCCCCCACCCACAGCCTCCCCTCAACCAGAAAGGTTCTGGCCTAGCAGACACAGCCCTGTGATATTTTTGGTTCCAGTTATTTCCAGGGAGATGGCTGCAGCTTTCCAAGCAGACAGCAAACATGCCAGCTGCCCCATCTATAGGCACAGCCCTCCACAAATGGCTGGCTCATCATAACCTGAGTATTACAATATAGTAAGGCAGCTGCCCCTGAGAACTTCCACAGCCTTCCCAGGATGAGCACACCTTTGGCCAACCACACCCACTGGTACAACACTGGAGAAAGCACTTCCCGGAAGTCCTGGTGGTAGAAGGATTTCCTTCTAGGGAGCTACTGTGCAGCCAGGAACCAGGAACCAGGCTTGCTATCACGGAGGACAGCTCCACCTTCCACTGTGCGGGCCTTCCTGTGCCCAGCTCTGCTCCTGTGGAACCTACTGACCTCTTGTGGGCAGAGTGTAAATGCACTGCAGCTGGACAGCTTCAGAGAGCTAGGGCCTCAGCCAGCTACTCCCACCATGTTTGATTTGCCTCTGACAATGCTGGAATTGGTCCATCTCTTGACCTCATTGTGCCTTAGTTTCCTCACTTGTAAAACATATAAACAAAGACCCCTGCCCTACTTTGGAACATTAGAAAAAGCTTTAATCGAGGGACATGTATGAATGAATTCAAGATGCTAGGCTTGGTGCAGTGGCTCATACCTGTAATCCCAGTACTTTGGGAGGCTAAGGCAGGATGATCACTTGAGGCCAGGAGTTTGAGACCAGATTGGACAACATAGTGAAACCCTGTGTCTGTCTTTCTCTCTCTCTCTCTCTCTCTCTTTCTTTCTCCCTCCCTCTCTCTCTTTCTGTATGTGTGTGTGTGTGTGTGTGTGTGTGCCAAAAGTGTATAACATTTTAAGAAAGGAAAAAACTATTAAAATTGTCATAGTCAATATATGCCAATAACAAAAGATGAATACAAGTCATGCTTGACTTCTGCAATTACAAGATGTGCTCAAAGTGGTTACCATCAGAGTCCAGACACTTCTGATTATGGTGGACTAAAAGTAATACATAGATAACATCTCTTAAAATGTGTATACGTGGCCGGGCTCGGTGGCTCAGCCTGTAATCCCGCACTTTGGGAGGCCAAGGTGAGTGGATGCCTGAGCCTGTGGGTTTGAGACCCGCCTGGCCAACTTGGCGAGACCTCATCTCTACAATAAAATCAAAAATATTCGTCGGGCGTGGTAGCGCATGCCTGTAGTCCCAGCTACTTGGAAGGCTGAGCGGAAGGATCACCGAATCCAGCAGGTTGAGGCTGCAGCCTGGGCGACACAGTGAGACTCCAAATCAAAAAAAACAAAAACAAAAAAAACTCTGTCACCTTCAAAGTACTCTCCATTTGATGCAATACTCCTATCAAGACGCCTTTTCCATTGCTCCAGTTTTTGAACTTGTCTACTTTGATGTCTTCTAGTGCTTCTGCCGTTTTTTGTTTCACCTCTTCCATATCATAAAAAAGTTTCCCTTTGAGGAATTTTTTTATCCGGAGAGACAAACAAAAAAAGTCACTCAGGGTGAGATTGGATGAATAGGGAGGGCGAGGCATGGGGGTCATGCCGTATTTTATCAAAAACTGCTGAACACTCAGCCTGGTGTGGGCAGGTGTGCTCGTAAATCACTCATCATGAAATGGGCAAACATGTTGAAAGACTTTTTTTTTTTTTTTTGAGTTGGAGTCTCACTCTGTCGCCCAGACTGGAGTGCAGCGGCCGCTCCCGGCCACCGCAGCCTCGACCTGTTGGGCTCCGGCGATCCTTCCGCCTCAGCCTTCTGAGTAGCCGGAATTACAGGCATGCGCTACCACGCCTGGCTGATTTTTTGGATTTATTGTAGAGATGAGATCTCGCCAAGTTGCCCAGGCAGGTCTCGAACCCGCTCAGGCAATCCACTCACCTCGGCCTCCCAAGGCGTGGGATTATAGGCTGAGCCACCGAGCCCAGCTGTGACTGAAGTTTAAACATGTAAGACGTGGCCAGGCGCGGTGGCTCAGCCTATAATCTCAGCATTTTGGGAGGTTGAGGCGAGTGCATTGCCTGAGCCTGTGGATTTGACACCAGCCTGGGCAACTTGGCAGAGATCTCATCTCTACAATAAACTAAAAAATTAGCCAGGCATGGTAGCGTGCATCTGTAGTTCCAGCTACTTGGAAGGCTGGGGCAGAAGGATCGCTGGAGCCCAGCAGGTCAACGCTGGGGTGGCTGTGAATGTGCCTCTGCACTCCAGCCTGAGTGATGGAGTGAGACTCCAACTCAAAAAAATAAATAAAAGAACACATGCATAGTTTTTTATAAATAAATTCTGGGTTTTGGGGGTTACCCCTCGTGTTTGTGTTTGTGTGTATGTGTGTGTGTGTGTGTGTGTGTGTGTGTGTGTGTGTAATTTTTCCACTCATTATTATTATTAATTTATTTTATGTTAGATTCAGGGAGGAACACATGAGTATTCGTTATACGGACAGATTGTGTAGTGGTGGGTATTGGGTCTCAGATAGTGAACATTGTGTCCTATAATTTTTTTCCTTAATTTTAAGATGCCAAGGCCCCAGGTGGACACTCACAAAATTCTTGGTACCTGACCAGAATTATTAGATATTATTCAAAAGTGCTAACCAACCTTTTTTGGGTCACAACACACACAGAAAATAATAATTTTCCAGCGCACTGGAATAAAAAGGAAGAGGTTTCTTGTGACCAGAGCTGCCCCAGGATCAGCTCATGTTGAGGCTGAGAGCATCATGTCAGGAATCCTTTCACAGCACCTGGGTGGCAAATGCAGCTGTCTTTTCTCTTTCTCGCTCTCTTTTTTTTTAGTTGGAGTCTCACTCTGTCACCCAGACTGGAGTGCAGTGGCATGTTCATGGCCAACCCAGTGTCTACCTGTTGGGCTCCAGTGATCCTTCCGCCTCAGCCTTCCAAGTAGCCAGAACTACAGGCGTGCGCTACCATGCCTGGCTAATATTTTTGATTTATTGTAGAGACGAGGTCTCGCCAAGTTGCCCGGGCTGATCTTGAACCTCTGGGCTCAGGCAATCCATTTGCCTCAGCTTCCCCAAGTACTGGGATTACAGGGTAAGCCACTGAGCCCGGCCAAATCTGTATTCTAAAAGCAGTTGCAGAAGCAGCTGTGAGCATCATCAGGATTCTCTTCCCCTTCTTTCCACATAAGTTGACCAGCAAAGAGTTTGGATGAGTGGCCCTCTCTCTTAGAGATCCACAGAGTCTATAGACACAGGAGAGAATGGTGCTGCGCAGTTGGCCCAAGGGTCTTATATGCCTGGTAACAGTCACAAAGCAGAGCTCCACGCCTGGCTAATTTTTTGATTTATTGTAGAGACGAGGTCTCACCAAGTTGCCCAGGCTGGTTTCGAACCCCTGGACTCGGGCAATCCTCTCGCCTTGGCCTCCCTAAGTGCTGGGGTTATAGGCGTGAGCCATTGTGCCCAGCTAGCACCAGACTACTCTTAAGAAACACTGCTCCAAGCCAGGCTCGGTGGCTCAACTTGTAATCCCAGCGCTTTGGGAGGCTGAGGTGAGTGGATTGCCTGAGCCCGCGGGTTCGAGACCTGCCTGGGCAACTTGGCGAGACCTCATCTCTACAATAAAATCAAAAAAATTAGCCGGGTGTGGTAGTGCACGCCTGTAGTTTCAGCTATTTGGAAGGCTGAGGCGGAAGGATCACCGGAGCCCAGCAGGTCGATGCTGTAGTGGCCAGGAGCGGCCACTGCACTCCAGTCTGGGCGACAGAGTGAGACTACAACTAAAAAAAAAAAAAAAAAGAAAAGAAACACTGCTCTGGCGACAGGAAGGGCAGGGTGTCAAGACAGGGATGCCGCTGAGAAGGTTGTTGCAGTCATTTGGGTCATATGGGTTTAAAGCCCGAACTAGGACATTGTCACTGAGGGCATAAAGGAGGCATTTGAGAACCCTTCTGCTTATTAGCAGAACCAACTGAATGGTTCATTTTTGCTCCATTCCTAATGTCGATAAGTTAAGAGATCACAGTCACCCATAGACGGCTAGGCAAGAGCAGTTTCCATTTGGGGATAATCTGAGTCTGTTAGAGACCAAAGACAGGGTGTCTAGTCAGAGTTAAATTGTGACACAGGTGCATCTGCCTTCTGTCTCCCCTCAAGCCTCTTGTTTCTTTTTCTCCTGCTACTACCCACTCATACCTCATTGATGCATTTATCCAACAAGTACTCAATAAGCAGCAACCAAGTGCCAAACTTCATACCAGGTACTGAAATTACAGAATGGAGCTGTTGGCTTCAAGAAGCTCAGTCTGGTAGAAAGACACGGGAAGAGAGGCACTGGGTAGGGTGCAAGAGGTCTAATGGGAAGAGGAGGGGAAGTGTGAGGCCTAAGTCAGCCTCAGAGGGTCAGGAATGTTTAAGACACTTAAAGATTAAACAAAGGGTGGGAAAAGGAAGAGTCACCAAGAGTAACAAGGTAGCTTTCTGGAGAGATAAACAAGCACAAAGGAGGCCCTGAGATACGGGAGAATGAGGCGTCTTCAAAGCACTATAAGTAGCCCAGTTGTAGGCAGGGCATGATGGGTCCCACCTGTAATCCCAGCACTTTGGGAGGCCAAGGCAGGAGGATTGCTTGAGCCCAGGAGTTCGAGACCAGCCTAGGCAACATAGCAAGACCTTGTCTCTACAAAAAATCAAAAAATGAACTGGGCATGGTGGTGCGTGCCTGTCATTCCCAACTACTTGGGAGGTTGAGCCAGAAGGATTGCCTGAATCCAGAAAGTTGAGGCTGCAGTGAGTCGTAATTGTGCCACTTTACTCCAGCATGGGTGACAGCGTGAGACCCTGACTCAAAAAAGTTAAAAAATAAAAATTGTTGTACTTGAATATAAAGTACTAGTTGGAGTGGGAGAGATGAAGCCAGTCAGGCAAGAGCCCAATGAGAGGTGCCAATCGAAGGAATTTTTATTTCACTCTAAAGGCAACAGGGAGTCACTGGGGCATTTTGAATAGAGTGCCACGATCCAAATTACTTTTTTTTTTTGAGATGGGACTCTTGCTATGTTGCCCAAGCTGGCCTTGAACTCCTGGGCTCAAGCAATCCTCTTGCCTCAGCCTCCCTGAGTAACTGAAATTACAGGCATGTACCACCACATCCAGCACCAGACTACTTTTTTTTTTTTTGAGTTAGAGTCTCACTCTGTCACCCAGGCTGGAGTGCAGTGGCACACTCAAGACCACCGCAGCCTCGACCTGCTGGGCTCAGATGATCTTTCTGTCTCAGCCTTCCAAGTAGCTGGAACTACAGGCGCATGCCACCACACCTGGCTAATTTTTTTATTTATTGTAGAGACGAGGTCTCGCCAAGTTGCCCAGGCGGGTCTCGAACCCCTGGACTCAGGCAATCCTCTCACCTCGGCCTCCCAAGGTGCTGGGATTACAGGTGTGAGCCATTGTGTCCAGCTAGCACCAGACTACTTTTTAAAAAACACTGCTCTGGCGACAGGAAGGGCAGGGTGTCAAGACAGGGATGTCGCTGAGGAGGCTGTTGCAGTCATTTGGGTCATATGGGTTTAAAGTCTGAACTAGGACATTATCAGGGAGGACATAAAGGAGGCATTTGAGAACTCTTCTGCTTATTAGCAGAACCAACTGAATGGTGCTTGTGGAGAAATAGGCGATAAGGTAGAGTGCTTGTGCTAAGAGAAATCTCAGTTCTCTAGGTTGAGTGACAGGGTACATGGCAGTGGCATTCACTGAAACTCGGAACACAGAGGGGACCCAGTTTGGAGCAGGAGATAAAGACAAGAGTTATTGTGGATATGTTGGACTTGCGATACCTGTGGGACATCGAGGTGATGTGTAATGGTTGCTTGGATATAAAAGCATTTCAGGCCGGGTGCAGTGGCTCATGCCTGTTACCCCAGCATTTTGGAAGACCAAGGCAGGAGAATCATTTGAGTCCAGGAGTTCGAGACCAGCCTGGGCAACATAGTGAGAGACCTTGTCTCTACAAAAAATAAACAGTATTAGTCCCGCGTGGTGGCGTGTGTCTGTAGTCCCAGCTAATTGGGAGGTTGAGGTGGAAGGATCACCTGAGTCCAGAAGGCCAAGGGTGCAGAGATCTGTGATTGTGCCACTAAACTCCAGCCTGGGTGACAGAGTGAGATCCCGTCTAAGAAAAAAAAAGCATTTCACTCAACAGCAAAGGTCTGAAATGGAGATACCATGGGTACCTTCAGCATTATAGCGGGTAGTTGAAGCCATGTTCATGAATGAGATGGTGAACAAGAAGAGAAGATGGAGCCCTGGAGATCACAAGCATTTAGAGAATAAAGAATGTGGGAGACAGTCGAGTGTTCTAGAAAAATGAAGGGAGGAGGGGATGGCCACCAGAGCCAGATGTACTCCAGAAGTCAAACAAGACAGGACTGGAAAAGGAAGAGAGTCATTTAAGCAGTGATGGAGACAGAAGCCAGACCTCAGTGGGCTTGTTCTAGAAGCTTAGACTGTGAAGGGGATTCTGTGACAAAAGAGGTTTCTGTTGAAGATACGTGTTCAAATTTCCATGCTGAGGCTGGGCATTGTGGCTCACACCTATCATCCCAACACTTTGAAAGGCTAAGGTGGGAGGATTGCTTGAGCCCAGTAGTTCAAGACTAGCCTGGGCAACATAGCGAGACCTCATCGCTACAAAAAAATTTTTAAAATTAGCCAGGTGTGGTGGCATGTGCCTGTAGTCCCAGCTACTCAGGAGGCTGAGGCGGAGGAATCACCTGAACCCAGGAGGTTGAGGCAGCGGTGTGCCGTGATCATGCCACCACACTCCAGTCTGGGCGACAGAGTGAGAGACCTTGCCTGACGAAAAAGAAAAAAAAAATCCATACTGAGAAAGAGAGGAGGGAAAGGTTGAAGCTGCAGGAAAGAGGAGAGATAAGTGATACATTCAAGTCCAAGGGAAGGTGAGAGGGACTGGACTTGAACACATGGGGGAAGTGGGTGTTTAGCCTGGGGCAGGAGGAGAGAGTTGGGGAAGGGGAATAGAATGGTGCAGGTTGGGTTCTCTGAGAAGGAACTCAGCATGCAGGAGGTTTATTAGGGAGTGCTCTTGGAATCACCACGTATGGAAGGAAAAGACTGGAAATAGGATAGGCAGAGCAAGATGTTAGACTGCAATGCAGATTCAATGAAGACCTCAGTCAGCTCTATGGGAAGCTCTTCAGCTAAGAATTGGGATTGAGCCGGGCTTGGTGGCTCAACCTGTAATCCTGCGCTTTGGGAGGCCGAAGTGAGTGGATTGCCTGAGCCTGCAGGTTCGAGACCCGCCTGGGCAACTTGGCGAGACCTCATCTCTACAATAAATCAAAAAATCAGCCGGGCGTGGTAGCGCCTGCCTGTAATTCCGGCTACTCGGAAGGCTGAGGCGGAAGGATCGCAGGGCGAGGCTGCGGTGGCCGGGAGCGGCCACTGCACTCCAGCCTGGGCGACAGAGTGAGACTCCGACTCAAAAAAAAAAAAAAAGAATTGGGCAGGGCCTTTATATTCTTGCATCAGTCATTCATTGGATGCAGGTTGCCCTGGAAAGGGAGCATGCCCTTAGGCAAAGTGGCTTTGCTCAGCTGAGGCAGTCCCCAAAGTGGTCGGACAGCTAAGAGTTATAAGTGCTGAGAGATCAGGGAAGCACATGACAGTGTCAACTATAGAGCGGAAGGGGGCGCTATTGCACTTAAGGTGAATCTGTGGGCCAGTGGTGTGAGGCGGAAGCAGTTCACACTGTTGACCTGAACCTTGTTCTGTGAAAATAGCCAAGTCTTTCTGTTAAAAAGGGGGCTAGCTGGGGCTGGGGGCTGGAGAGTAAAATGACTGTGAAATGGCTGCTTCAGGATCCCGAAGAGGTGCCGACCAGGGACATACACTAGGATTGCCAAGTGCTGTTGGGGTCTTAATTGAAACCAAAGAACAAATCATCTTAGCAAGTCCAAACAGTGTTCAGATTTCAGGGCTCCCTCACATTCAGTCACTTGGATTTGTCCTCTCACCCTCAGATTTACTTTGTACCAGAAAATGTCTATACTATTTAAAGAAGAACATTTTATGAGACCGTGTTCCTAAATTCCCCAGCTTTCTACCTAAACTGTTTTCTGAACAAGACCTACATTCAAGAACTTCAGAATATACTATTAATTTTTACTATGACAATAGTTACTGATGCTAATGACAATGATGTTGCTAATGGCAAACCAAACTGTGTGGATATTAAAATATTATAAACCGATTAGAAAACTGTTTCAGGCTTAACAATGAAGAAGATAAACACTTGTCTATGAGCAGATGAATAAAAATTACAGGAGTCAGGATTACATCTAATTAGTAGGCAAACAGGAAATGTAGAAAATTGCAAAGGAAAACTAATTACGAAGCTACAAAGGAAAAAAACGCTGCTATAATGACAAAATATGGGACAGGTGGCTCATCAGGTATGAGAGTGACAATAGACAAGTACACTGCCCAGTTAAATGGGCTTTTAAAATCCATACAGAAATTATTATGGCTGATCATTCAAAAACAATGCCTCACTGTTTTGAGAAGAAAGGGTCCCCCATGAGGAGAAGCAGTTATAATGAGAACTCACTGGGTTTACAGCGTGGGCTAGATAACCAACTGTCCCTTGATCATGAAACCAGCTTGTCATTCATGAGTAACTATGAACAAGTAGGAACAATTTTCATAACTGGCAGCAGCAATATGGTTCTTTTTTTTTTTTTTTTTTTGAGTCAGAGTCTCACTGTTTCACCTAGGCTGGAGTGCAGTGGCACGCTCACGGCCACTGCAGCCTCGACCTGCTGGGCTCAGGTGATCCTTCCATCTCAGCCTTCCAAGTAGCTGAAACTACAGTCATGTACCACCATGTCAAGCTAGTTTTTTTTTTAATTATAGAGACAAGGTCTCAACATGTTGTCCGGGTTGGTCTTGAACCCATGAGCTCAGGCAATCGTCTTGCCTCTGCCTCCCAAAGTACTGGGATTATAGGCCTTAGCCACTGCGCCCAGCTGCGATGTGGTTCTTAGTGGAAACAATGAAATGTCCACTATCACTGAGCAGACATCTTCACAAAGACTTTTTGTTGCCCAAGCTGTTAGTGACTCTAATGGTAGTAATCTTAGGACACAGAGGATGGAAGGCCTATAGGGAAGCTCTTAGGAGGCCTTACCTCCCTGCACCCTAAAATCACTGTAGATCCAAGAGGAGTCGGTGCTCTTTCCAGCCCAACATTACAGAAGATCTAGGGATACCTGAAGCCTCCAGGAGTGGACCACTCCCAGCAAATATAATCTAGCCTTTCTTTCCCACCAGCCTGCCAGGTCACTAGGCACTAATCCCCAGGAGCTCTGTTCCCCATCTCGTATTCCCTAATCTCAGAAACAAAGACTCAACTTCCCCCTCCCCACCCATGCACACACTATCCACATGAATGACAAACGGAAAGAGGCTCCTTAAAAGAAAATGTTAGCCAGGAATAGTGGCTCACGCCCGTAATCCCAGCACTTTGGGAGGCTGACAAGAGGATTGCCTGAGCCCACAGGTTCGAAACCCGCCTGGGCAACTTGGTGAGACCTCATCTCTATAATAACTCAAAAAATTAGCTGTGCATGGTGGCGCAGCTAATTTATATAATAACTCAAAAAATTAGTTCCAGCTCCTTGGAAGGCAGAAGTGGAAGGATCACCTGAGCCCAGCAAGTTGTCGTGAGCGTGCCACTGCACTACAGCCTGGGCAACAGAGTGAGACTCCAACTCAAAAAAAAAGAAAAAAAGAAAATGTTTATTCAGGAATAGGACATCGCAATGGAAATAGGAGCAACACTATAAAAAGATGTGCGTATTCAGGGAGGTAAGGAAGATGAAGGTTTTTAAAGGAAAAATGAGGAGGACTAGATAATTGTTTTGAAATAATTATCCTTGGCTACAAAGATCAGTAGCAAGGGTGACCCCAGACCAAGGTTGGACAGGCAGTTGCTAGGTAGATACCCTCATGGAAGTATTTTTTGTGTAAGATTGCAAATGACTGTTGTGTAAGGTTGTGATTTTTGTGGAGTCTTCTGTGATAGTTTTTATCAGACATATAAGTGTGAGAACCCTCTCTTCATAGCCTTCCCTGGCTCTATTTGTCAGGTTTTTTTAAAAACATAAGTGACTCCATTTTTATTCTGACAGCTTTCACAGTACACATGCACACAAAAGACTGGTGATCTTGGTGAACTTCTCAGTCTCCATTGAGAATATCTACCTTCCCGTGTTCCAGATCATCTACTAAGGGCTTTGCACTCATCACCTCATTTTTTCCTCTCAAGAATCCTATAAAGCAGATACTTTTCTATTATCCCCATTCTATAGGCAAGGATATTGATGCACAGCGGTAACTTGTTTAAGATCACAGCCACGGCTGGGCTCGGTGGCTCAGCCTGTAATCCTAGCACTTTGGGAGGCTGAGGTGAGAGGATTGCCTGAACCTGCAGGTTCAAGATCCACCCAGGCAACTTGGCGAGACCTCGTCTCTACAGTAAATCAAAAAAACAATTAGCCGGGCATGGTAGTGCGCGCCTGTAGTTCCAGCTACTTGGAAGGCTGAGGCGGAAGAATCGCCAGAGCCCAGCAGGTCAAGACTATGGTGGCCATGAGTGTGCCACTGCACTCCAGTCTGGGCGACAGAGTGAGACTCCAACTCAAAAAAAAAAAAGGATCACAGCCAGTACATGACAGAGCCAGGACACAAACCTGGGCAATCTGGCAGCAAGGCTGTATAGTTCCCATCATGCTATGATGCCTGCCTCCCACATTTTGAGGACTAGACCAGTGATTCCTAACCATTCTTTCTTCATAGGCTCCACTGAAAATCAGGTGAAATCAATGAATCCTCTCCCCAGAAAATGCTTATCTGTTCACATACACACAGAACATATTTCATTTCAAGGGGCTTGGGGACTCCCTGAAGTCATCTCTATGTAGCCTAGGTTAAGAGGCTCTGTGGTAGGCTAGTCTGCTCCCAGGAGGCAGCTTGGCCTAGATCCCACCTAGCTCATCATATCCCTGGCTTTCTCAGGAAGAGCTCAACATCTCTGCTTTGGGGTGACTCAGAATGCTCCAGGGCCTTGTAATCTACATTTGTGACCTCACATTTGCCCCAACATACCATGCCATACTATCTCCTGCTGCTCCGGGATGAGGTTTCTATTGGGCTAGCCCAGCCCTGGCCCAGAGACGATAAGTTCAAAGATTGTTCACAAAAAAAGCAGGGCATTGTGCTTCAACTCCAAAAACAGAGAGGGAAATCAAGTTCCCTGTCAGAGCAAATGAAAACGGGTGATGCCAAAGGCTTCACATATCTACGGGCCAGTACTAGAGACAGGAAAGGATGCAGGTGGACACAGATGGAATCTTGCTCTGGGCGCATCTTGAGTCGGTGCTGTGGTTTGGCCTCCTTCATCAGAAATCCAGATGTGAGCTGTCCCAGAGTTCCTAGCAGCAAAGGGACATGGGATTCACAAGCTCAGAACAGGTGGGGGCAACCACACTTGCAGTTCAGTCAATACATGCTATTTAGCATTTGTTTTCTTACCAAGCAGTTATCATATGCTGAGCACTGTTCAAATACTAAATTCTCATCAAACCACAATGAGATGGGTTCTACTATTCTCTCCATCTTACACACAGGGAATCTGGAGCACAAGAAAGATTAAGCAACTTGGCCAGTGTTATACAACTAGTAAGTGGCAGAGCTGGGATTCCAAATCAGGCAGTCTGGCTCACAGCATGCATGCGCAAAACCACCACACTGCAGCTAGTGTGATCTGGGGACTTGGCTAGTTACTGGCCACAGAGCAGTGAACAGGACAGACATGGCCCTGCCTTCAAGGTGCCTGCATTCTAGGGTGGCTCCCGGGTGGTTGGCAGGCAATTCCATCTTGCTCTAGTGAATTGTGATGGGGATGAGGGAGGCAGTGACGGCTCCAGAGCCCCCCTGGTTCCAGGCTCCAGAGCAGAAGCCAACATGCTGCTGAGACTCCTTTCTTGGGCCCAGGATCAAAGAGGTCAAACAGGAATAGGGGAACCACTTCTGGTTGTGGGGCCTCCCACTCAGCTCCCACTCTGAAGCCTGGAAACCAAACAGCTGTGAGTCTCATGTCAGGAGCACAGCAACCAAGGAAGCATGGTTACTCCTGCCTGGGGTATCAGAACAGCAGAAACTGCAGACCTGCTTTCTCATACATCTCTTCTTGCAGAGACTGCAAGCTCCCTGAGGATAGGACTGAGTGAGGTCTCCCTCTTTCTTTATCATACCCTCAGTGACCAGCACAGGATTGGCACCCAATCCATACTTAGTAAACATTTAATTCATTAATTCAACTAATATTTATTGAGCATCTTCTATGTTATCAGGAACTCCTCTAGACTCAGGGATACAGCAGTGATTTTTTTTTTTTTTGAGTCGGAGTCTCACTCTATTGCACACTCATGGCCACTGGAGTCTTGACCCGCTGGACTCAGCCTCCCAAGTAGCTGAAACTACAGGCAAGCGCCATTATGCCTGGCTAATTTTTTTATTTATTGTAGAGACGAGGTCTCACCAAGTTGCCCAGGCTGGTCTCCAACTCCCAGGCTCGGACAATCCTCTTGCCTCGGCCTCCCAAAGTGCTGGGATCACAGAGTCACCGCGCCCGATGATTTTGTCTTTTTTAATGGCTGCATTGTATTCCATGGTGTATATGTACCACATTTTCTTTATCCAGTCCACCATCGATGGGCACCTAGGTTGGTTCCATGTCTTTGCTATTGTGAAGGGTGCTGCGATAAACACACGAGTGCAGATGTCTTTTTGGTAGAAGGACTTACGTTCCTCTGGGAATATATCAGCTATGGGTCAAATGGTAATTCTATTTTTTTTTTTTTTTTTTTTTTTTAGTTCTTTGAGAAATCTCCAAACTGCTTTCCACAGGAGCTGAACTAGTTTACATTCCCATCAACAGTATATGAGGCTTTCCTTTTCTCTGCAACCTTACCAACATCTGTTGCTTTATTGACTTTTTTTTTTTTTGAATCAGAGTCTTTGTCACCCAGGCTTGGAAGGCAGTGGCATGCTCATGGCCACTGCAGCCTGGACCTGCTGGACTCAGGTGATCCTTCCACCTCGGCCTTCCAAGTAGCTGGAACTACAGGCATGCACCAACACACCTGGCTAATTTTTTTATTTATTGTAGAGATGAGATCTCGCCAAGTTGCCCAGACTGGTCTCAAACCCCTGGACTCAGGCAATCCTCTCACCACCACCTCCCAAAGTGCTGGGATTACATACGTGAGCCGCAATGTCTGGCCTTGACTTTTGCAGAAGGGTGAGAATAACAGACATTGGGGACTCCTAAAGGGTGGAGGGAGGAGGGTAAGGGCTGGAAAACCACCCATTGGGCACCATGCTCGCCACCTGGGTGATGGGCTCACTAGAAGCCCAAACCTCACTATCACTCAATATACCTATGTAACAAATCTGTACCTATCCCTTGAATCTAAAACAATAAAAATTTAAAAATAATAATAGCCATTTTGACTAGCATGAGATGGTATCTCATTGTGGTTTTGATTTGCATTTCTCTGATGATGTCACGTTGAGCATTTTTTCACGTTTGTTGGTCACTTATATGTCTTCTTTTGAGAAGTGTCTGTTAATGTCCTTGGCCCACTTTTTCATGGGGTTTTGTTTTGTTGTTGTTATTATTATTATTAGAGATAAGGTCTCACTCTGCTGCCCAGGCTGGAGTGTAGTGACACAAGCATAGCTCACTGCAGCCTCAAACTCCTGGGCTCAAGTGATCCTCCTGCCTCAGCCTCCTGAGTAGCTAGGACAACAGGGATGCGCCACCATACTTGGCTTTTACATTTGTTTTTAGAGACAGGCTGGTCTCAAACTTCTGGCCTCAAGTGATCCTCCCACCTTGGGCTTCCAAAGTGCTGGGATTATAGGTGTGAGCTACTGTGCCCAGCTGGTTATTTTTTTCTTGAGTAAGACTTATTCTAAATTGA
>JAPVLO010001745.1:0-55947 GCA_027257055.1 Cephalopachus bancanus | reverse complement strand
AACTTTTCAGCATCCACCAGTGAATGAAGTACGCCTTGGTACCGATGACTGTGGGGATCTGGTTCCAGACAGTTCAGCACATGTTGCACCCACCAGATGCTCGCTGAATAGTATGGTGTATGTAAAGGGAAACTCTAAGCATCAAGGATGACAGCATGCACTAAGCTAGCTTACTACAGGCTTCAAGTGAACAGCCTGGCAGTGCACACTCGAATAGCGTGTTCCAAGGAGGACCCACATTCAGCACAACTTGAACATCGCCTCTCAGTGCTTATTCATGAATGAAAACTGCACAGCACTAGTATTCGTTATTAGGAGGAAAGGTAATAAGGAAACATTTAGAATTCTCCTCATAAACAAATGATGCTCTCCAGCAAGTAACGGTGGAGCACTTATGTCACTCATTGGGGCGCTATGGTTTGCACATTCCTATCAGTGAAACACAGACGTTACACTCTCCTAAGCAAAGGCCCTCTCTGGAAAGGAACACAAATCAAGGGGAAACGAGTGAGACGGAATTATTACAGCAGGCAGCTATGAAGTCATAGCAAAGAGATCACAGTGCAGCACACTTTTGGCACAGACTTACCCAAGGAAGATGCCTATTCACTTCAGGCCGAAGAAAGCCTATTCTGCAAAACAATCGACCGTGTAATTCCCTTGTCCATAACAAAAAAAGTATAAAGAAAGAGTATACGGATTTCGCCCAGATCCCAAATAATGCTTTCCCACAAGTAACTGTGAATGTCCCAAATCAATGATCGTGGCATAATGGAGTTGGGGATTACTAAATGTGAAAGGAGGATAAGCCGCAAGCCAAAGCAGTCACCCTCTAGAGCATAATGTCAATGAAAGGGAACAAGTGAGAATCAGGAATTACAACTCGCAACAGTGCATTTAGGGCTCAATGCCAGTAAAAGCATTGCAACAGACTTCTCACACACCATTTTCCTAGGGAGATTAGCATTCAAAGCCAGCACATCAAGGGCAGTCAGCTCTTTTTGGTCAAGGCATATGACAGAGCAATTGTGTTTCCAACAACACAAAAATTTGAAGGGGAGAAACATCTTAGAATTCACCAAGTGAATTCATTAAGTACTGCATTCTTACTCTACTGTGGAGTTCCCATTGCACACCGGGTGGCACCATTTAGCTACAGATTCTGACACGATGCTTATTAAAGTACTCTTAGGTCAAACAAAAGCAATGTGCATAGCATGACTGAAAATGAGCAAATTTGCGCCTCATGTATTGCAGCATGCAGCCATTTAAATTTACATTGATAGCCAATAAATAGTGCAGCACACATTAGGGAACCTGTTTCCCAAGGAAGATACACATTCCCCACAGCAAAACAGAGGCCGACTACGCTGATTCAGCAATGCAAATGGCGGTGTAATTGCGTTTCATAGCATAGAGAAACGGCAACGGGACAAACTTTTTGTATTTCAAGAGAAAACAAATGATCCTCCTCTACAAGTAGGTGTTCAGCACTCCTTTACCTCATTGTGGCACAATTTGGGAGCTCTTTCCGACACGTGAAGGATTGTCAAATCGCTCTGCTGCGCTTAGTGAACCTGGACCTTGTAAATCATTTATTAAACCAGACACCAAGCAAGAAAACAACCACTTGAAAATAAATAACTATATCAAATAACAAATAAATAAATATATCAAATGTTAAAATGGTGTTTCCAAACCTAATACACACTTCCAACAAGCAAGCGAAGCCTGTCAGCTCTTCAGCGTTAACGCCAACGAAGAACCGTTGCATTTCATACAAGAGAGACATGTGAATCAAAAATCATTGAGAATTCAATAGGTGGATGAATCATGGTTTCCCGAAAATGAGAGTGAATCGGTCATTTCACGCATTGTGGGACCACGGAGTTGCACGAATTTATACAGGAAACTTTGGAATACAGCTCTCGTAGGCATATGCACTCAATGTAGTATAATAGACATTAAAGAAAATGGGGAGAATCAGTTATTATACAAAAGACGAAGCCAGTGTCATATTATCGCCCTATACAATGAATTGCACTTTACAAGAATGTCTCCGGTGGAAGACGGATGATTTCCGCCATCAAAACAAAGGCATTGAGGCCTTGTTGGCAAAGGAAACCGCAGAGCCATTTTACTCGGAATTAGACGCCAGTGTCAAAAGAGAAACTTGTCAGCATTCACCAGTGAGGGAAGCACGCCTTGGTATCGATGACTGTGGAGATCTGGTTCCAGACAGTTCAGCACATGTTGCACCCACCAGATGCTCGCTGAATAGTATAGTGTATGTAAAGGGAAACTCTGAGCATCAAGGATGACAGCATGCACAAAGCTACGTTACTACAGGCTGCAGGTGAACAGCCTGGCAGTGCACACTCGAATAGCGTGTTCCAAGGAGGACCCACATTCAGCACAACTTGAACATCGCCTCTCAGTGCTTATTCATGAGTGAAAACTGCACAGCACTGGTATGCGATATTAGGAGGAAAGTCAATAAGGAAACATTTAGAATTCTCCTCATAAACAAATGATGCTCTCCAGCAAGTAACGGTGGAGCACTTATGTCACTCATTGGGGCGCTATGTTTTCCACATTCCTTGCAGTGAAACACAGATATTACACTCTCCTAAGCAAAGGCCCGCTCTGGAAAGGAACACAAATCAAGGGGAAACGAGTGAGACGGAATTATTACTGCAGGCAGCTATGAAGTCATAGCAAAGAGATCACAGTGCAGCACACTTTTGGCACAGACTTATCCAAGGAAGATGCCTATTCACTTCAGGCCGAAGAAAGCCTATTCTGCAAAACAATCGACCGTGTAATTCCCTTGTCCATAACAAAAAAAGGTATAAAGAGAGAGTATACGGAATTCGCCCAGATCCCAAATAATGCTTTCCCACAAGTAACTGTGAATGTCCCAAATCACTGATCGTGGCACAATGGAGTTGGGGATTACTAAATGTGAAAGGAGGATAAGCCGCAAGCCAAAGCAGTCACCCTCTAGAGCATAATGTCAATGAAAGGGAACAAGTGAGAATCAGGAATTACAACTCGCAACAGTGCATTTAGGTCTCAATGCCATTAAAAGCATTGCAACAGACTTCTCACACAGCATTTTCCAAGGGAGATTAACATTCAAAGCCAGCACATCAAGGGCAGTCAGCCCTTTTCGGTCAAGGCATATGGCAGAGCAATTGTGTTTCCAACAACACAAAAATTTGAAGAGGAGAAACATCTTAGAATTCACCAAGTGAATTCATTAAGTACTGCATTCTTAGTCTACTGTGGAGTTCCCATTGCACACCGGGTGGCACCATTTAGCTACAGATTCTAATACGTTGTTTATTAAAGTACTCTTACGTCAAACAAATGCAATGTGCATAGCATGACTGAAAATGAGCAACTTTGCGCCTCATGTATTGCAGCATGCAGCAATTTAGAATTACATTGATTGCCAATAAATAGTGCAGCACACATTACAGAACCTGTTTCCCAAGGAAGATACACATTCCCCACAGCAAAACAGAGGCCGACTACGCTGATTCAGCAATGCAAATGGCGGTGTAATTGCGTTTCATAGCATAGAGAAACAGCAAAGGGACAAACTTTTTATATTTCAAGAGAAAACAAATGATCCTCCTCTACAAGTAGGTGTTCAGCACTCCTTTAACTCATTGTGGCACAATTTGGGAGCTCTTTCCGACAGGTGAAGTATTGTCAAATCGCTCTGCTGCGCTTAGTGAACCTGGACCTTGAGAATCATTTATTACACCAGACACCAAGCAAGAAAACAACCACTTGAAAATAAATAACTCTATCAAATAACAAATGAATAAATATATCAAATGTTAAAATGGTGTTTCCAAACCTAATACACACTTCCACCAAGCAAGCGAAGCCTGTCAGCTCTTCACCCTTAATGCCAAAGAAGAACCATTGCATTTCCTACAAGAGACACATGTGAATCGAAAATCATTTAGAATTCAATAGGTGGATGAATCATGCTTTCCCGAAAATGAGAGAGAATCGGTCATTTCACTCAGTGTGGAACCACGGAGTTGCACGTATTTATACAGGAAACTTTGGAATACAGCTCTCATAGACATATGCACTCAATGCAGTATAATAGACATTAAAGAAAATGGGGAGAATCAGGTATTACACAAAAGACGAAGCCAGTGTCATATTATCGCCCTATACAATGAATTGCAATTTACAAGAATGTCTCCGGTGGAAGACGCTTGATTTCCGCCAACAAAACAAAGGCATTGAGGCCTTGTTGGCAAAGGAAACCGCAGAGCCATTTTACTCGGAATTAGACGCCAGTGTCAAAAGAGAAACTTTTCAGCATCCACCAGTGAATGAAGTACGCCTTGGTACCGATGACTGTGGGGATCTGGTTCCAGACAGTTCAGCACATGTTGCACCCACCAGATGCTCGCTGAATAGTATGGTGTATGTAAAGGGAAACTCTAAGCATCAAGGATGACAGCATGCACTAAGCTAGCTTACTACAGGCTTCAAGTGAACAGCCTGGCAGTGCACACTCGAATAGCGTGTTCCAAGGAGGACCCACATTCAGCACAACTTGAACGTCGCCTCTCAGTGCTTATTCATGAATGAAAACTGCACAGCACTAGTATTCGTTATTAGGAGGAAAGGTAATAAGGAAACATTTAGAATTCTCCTCATAAACAAATGATGCTCTCCAGCAAGTAACGGTGGAGCACTTATGTCACTCATTGGGGCGCTATGGTTTGCACATTCCTATCAGTGAAACACAGACGTTACACTCTCCTAAGCAAAGGCCCTCTCTGGAAAGGAACACAAATCAAGGGGAAACGAGTGAGACGGAATTATTACAGCAGGCAGCTATGAAGTCATAGCAAAGAGATCACAGTGCAGCACACTTTTGGCACAGACTTACCCAAGGAAGATGCCTATTCACTTCAGGCCGAAGAAAGCCTATTCTGCAAAACAATCGACCGTGTAATTCCCTTGTCCATAACAAAAAAAGTATAAAGAAAGAGTATACGGATTTCGCCCAGATCCCAAATAATGCTTTCCCACAAGTAACTGTGAATGTCCCAAATCAATGATCGTGGCATAATGGAGTTGGGGATTACTAAATGTGAAAGGAGGATAAGCCGCAAGCCAAAGCAGTCACCCTCTAGAGCATAATGTCAATGAAAGGGAACAAGTGAGAATCAGGAATTACAACTCGCAACAGTGCATTTAGGGCTCAATGCCAGTAAAAGCATTGCAACAGACTTCTCACACACCATTTTCCTAGGGAGATTAGCATTCAAAGCCAGCACATCAAGGGCAGTCAGCTCTTTTTGGTCAAGGCATATGACAGAGCAATTGTGTTTCCAACAACACAAAAATTTGAAGGGGAGAAACATCTTAGAATTCACCAAGTGAATTCATTAAGTACTGCATTCTTACTCTACTGTGGAGTTCCCATTGCACACCGGGTGGCACCATTTAGCTACAGATTCTGACACGATGCTTATTAAAGTACTCTTAGGTCAAACAAAAGCAATGTGCATAGCATGACTGAAAATGAGCAAATTTGCGCCTCATGTATTGCAGCATGCAGCCATTTAAATTTACATTGATAGCCAATAAATAGTGCAGCACACATTAGGGAACCTGTTTCCCAAGGAAGATACACATTCCCCACAGCAAAACAGAGGCCGACTACGCTGATTCAGCAATGCAAATGGCGGTGTAATTGCGTTTCATAGCATAGAGAAACGGCAACGGGACAAACTTTTTGTATTTCAAGAGAAAACAAATGATCCTCCTCTACAAGTAGGTGTTCAGCACTCCTTTACCTCATTGTGGCACAATTTGGGAGCTCTTTCCGACACGTGAAGGATTGTCAAATCGCTCTGCTGCGCTTAGTGAACCTGGACCTTGTAAATCATTTATTAAACCAGACACCAAGCAAGAAAACAACCACTTGAAAATAAATAACTATATCAAATAACAAATAAATAAATATATCAAATGTTAAAATGGTGTTTCCAAACCTAATACACACTTCCAACAAGCAAGCGAAGCCTGTCAGCTCTTCAGCGTTAACGCCAACGAAGAACCGTTGCATTTCATACAAGAGAGACATGTGAATCAAAAATCATTGAGAATTCAATAGGTGGATGAATCATGGTTTCCCGAAAATGAGAGTGAATCGGTCATTTCACGCATTGTGGGACCACGGAGTTGCACGAATTTATACAGGAAACTTTGGAATACAGCTCTCGTAGGCATATGCACTCAATGTAGTATAATAGACATTAAAGAAAATGGGGAGAATCAGTTATTATACAAAAGACGAAGCCAGTGTCATATTATCGCCCTATACAATGAATTGCACTTTACAAGAATGTCTCCGGTGGAAGACGGATGATTTCCGCCATCAAAACAAAGGCATTGAGGCCTTGTTGGCAAAGGAAACCGCAGAGCCATTTTACTCGGAATTAGACGCCAGTGTCAAAAGAGAAACTTGTCAGCATTCACCAGTGAGGGAAGCACGCCTTGGTATCGATGACTGTGGAGATCTGGTTCCAGACAGTTCAGCACATGTTGCACCCACCAGATGCTCGCTGAATAGTATAGTGTATGTAAAGGGAAACTCTGAGCATCAAGGATGACAGCATGCACAAAGCTACGTTACTACAGGCTGCAGGTGAACAGCCTGGCAGTGCACACTCGAATAGCGTGTTCCAAGGAGGACCCACATTCAGCACAACTTGAACATCGCCTCTCAGTGCTTATTCATGAGTGAAAACTGCACAGCACTGGTATGCGATATTAGGAGGAAAGTCAATAAGGAAACATTTAGAATTCTCCTCATAAACAAATGATGCTCTCCAGCAAGTAACGGTGGAGCACTTATGTCACTCATTGGGGCACTATGTTTTCCACATTCCTTTCAGTGAAACACAGATATTACACTCTCCTAAGCAAAGGCCCGCTCTGGAAAGGAACACAAATCAAGGGGAAACGAGTGAGACGGAATTATTACTGCAGGCAGCTATGAAGTCATAGCAAAGAGATCACAGTGCAGCACACTTTTGGCACAGACTTATCCAAGGAAGATGCCTATTCACTTCAGGCCGAAGAAAGCCTATTCTGCAAAACAATCGACCGTGTAATTCCCTTGTCCATAACAAAAAAAGGTATAAAGAGAGAGTATACGGAATTCGCCCAGATCCCAAATAATGCTTTCCCACAAGTAACTGTGAATGTCCCAAATCACTGATCGTGGCACAATGGAGTTGGGGATTACTAAATGTGAAAGGAGGATAAGCCGCAAGCCAAAGCAGTCACCCTCTAGAGCATAATGTCAATGAAAGGGAACAAGTGAGAATCAGGAATTACAACTCGCAACAGTGCATTTAGGTCTCAATGCCATTAAAAGCATTGCAACAGACTTCTCACACAGCATTTTCCAAGGGAGATTAACATTCAAAGCCAGCACATCAAGGGCAGTCAGCCCTTTTCGGTCAAGGCATATGGCAGAGCAATTGTGTTTCCAACAACACAAAAATTTGAAGAGGAGAAACATCTTAGAATTCACCAAGTGAATTCATTAAGTACTGCATTCTTAGTCTACTGTGGAGTTCCCATTGCACACCGGGTGGCACCATTTAGCTACAGATTCTAATACGTTGTTTATTAAAGTACTCTTACGTCAAACAAATGCAATGTGCATAGCATGACTGAAAATGAGCAACTTTGCGCCTCATGTATTGCAGCATGCAGCAATTTAGAATTACATTGATTGCCAATAAATAGTGCAGCACACATTACAGAACCTGTTTCCCAAGGAAGATACACATTCCCCACAGCAAAACAGAGGCCGACTACGCTGATTCAGCAATGCAAATGGCGGTGTAATTGCGTTTCATAGCATAGAGAAACAGCAAAGGGACAAACTTTTTATATTTCAAGAGAAAACAAATGATCCTCCTCTACAAGTAGGTGTTCAGCACTCCTTTAACTCATTGTGGCACAATTTGGGAGCTCTTTCCGACAGGTGAAGTATTGTCAAATCGCTCTGCTGCGCTTAGTGAACCTGGACCTTGAGAATCATTTATTACACCAGACACCAAGCAAGAAAACAACCACTTGAAAATAAATAACTCTATCAAATAACAAATGAATAAATATATCAAATGTTAAAATGGTGTTTCCAAACCTAATACACACTTCCACCAAGCAAGCGAAGCCTGTCAGCTCTTCCCCGTTAATGCCAAAGAAGAACCATTGCA
This sequence comes from Cephalopachus bancanus, assembly GCA_027257055.1. NCBI lineage: Eukaryota > Metazoa > Chordata > Mammalia > Primates > Tarsiidae > Cephalopachus > Cephalopachus bancanus. The sequence goes on along the minus strand of JAPVLO010001745.1, from coordinate 47,662 downwards.
TTTCCTACAAGAGACACATGTGAATCGAAAATCATTTAGAATTCAATAGGTGGATGAATCATGCTTTCCCGAAAATGAGAGAGAATCGGTCATTTCACTCAGTGTGGAACCACGGAGTTGCACGTATTTATACAGGAAACTTTGGAATACAGCTCTCATAGACATATGCACTCAATGCAGTATAATAGACATTAAAGAAAATGGGGAGAATCAGGTATTACACAAAAGACGAAGCCAGTGTCATATTATCGCCCTATACAATGAATTGCAATTTACAAGAATGTCTCCGGTGGAAGACGCTTGATTTCCGCCAACAAAACAAAGGCATTGAGGCCTTGTTGGCAAAGGAAACCGCAGAGCCATTTTACTCGGAATTAGACGCCAGTGTCAAAAGAGAAACTTTTCAGCATCCACCAGTGAATGAAGTACGCCTTGGTACCGATGACTGTGGGGATCTGGTTCCAGACAGTTCAGCACATGTTGCACCCACCAGATGCTCGCTGAATAGTATGGTGTATGTAAAGGGAAACTCTAAGCATCAAGGATGACAGCATGCACTAAGCTAGCTTACTACAGGCTTCAAGTGAACAGCCTGGCAGTGCACACTCGAATAGCGTGTTCCAAGGAGGACCCACATTCAGCACAACTTGAACATCGCCTCTCAGTGCTTATTCATGAATGAAAACTGCACAGCACTAGTATTCGTTATTAGGAGGAAAGGTAATAAGGAAACATTTAGAATTCTCCTCATAAACAAATGATGCTCTCCAGCAAGTAACGGTGGAGCACTTATGTCACTCATTGGGGCGCTATGGTTTGCACATTCCTATCAGTGAAACACAGACGTTACACTCTCCTAAGCAAAGGCCCTCTCTGGAAAGGAACACAAATCAAGGGGAAACGAGTGAGACGGAATTATTACAGCAGGCAGCTATGAAGTCATAGCAAAGAGATCACAGTGCAGCACACTTTTGGCACAGACTTACCCAAGGAAGATGCCTATTCACTTCAGGCCGAAGAAAGCCTATTCTGCAAAACAATCGACCGTGTAATTCCCTTGTCCATAACAAAAAAAGTATAAAGAAAGAGTATACGGATTTCGCCCAGATCCCAAATAATGCTTTCCCACAAGTAACTGTGAATGTCCCAAATCAATGATCGTGGCATAATGGAGTTGGGGATTACTAAATGTGAAAGGAGGATAAGCCGCAAGCCAAAGCAGTCACCCTCTAGAGCATAATGTCAATGAAAGGGAACAAGTGAGAATCAGGAATTACAACTCGCAACAGTGCATTTAGGGCTCAATGCCAGTAAAAGCATTGCAACAGACTTCTCACACACCATTTTCCTAGGGAGATTAGCATTCAAAGCCAGCACATCAAGGGCAGTCAGCTCTTTTTGGTCAAGGCATATGACAGAGCAATTGTGTTTCCAACAACACAAAAATTTGAAGGGGAGAAACATCTTAGAATTCACCAAGTGAATTCATTAAGTACTGCATTCTTACTCTACTGTGGAGTTCCCATTGCACACCGGGTGGCACCATTTAGCTACAGATTCTGACACGATGCTTATTAAAGTACTCTTAGGTCAAACAAAAGCAATGTGCATAGCATGACTGAAAATGAGCAAATTTGCGCCTCATGTATTGCAGCATGCAGCCATTTAAATTTACATTGATAGCCAATAAATAGTGCAGCACACATTAGGGAACCTGTTTCCCAAGGAAGATACACATTCCCCACAGCAAAACAGAGGCCGACTACGCTGATTCAGCAATGCAAATGGCGGTGTAATTGCGTTTCATAGCATAGAGAAACGGCAACGGGACAAACTTTTTGTATTTCAAGAGAAAACAAATGATCCTCCTCTACAAGTAGGTGTTCAGCACTCCTTTACCTCATTGTGGCACAATTTGGGAGCTCTTTCCGACACGTGAAGGATTGTCAAATCGCTCTGCTGCGCTTAGTGAACCTGGACCTTGTAAATCATTTATTAAACCAGACACCAAGCAAGAAAACAACCACTTGAAAATAAATAACTATATCAAATAACAAATAAATAAATATATCAAATGTTAAAATGGTGTTTCCAAACCTAATACACACTTCCAACAAGCAAGCGAAGCCTGTCAGCTCTTCAGCGTTAACGCCAACGAAGAACCGTTGCATTTCATACAAGAGAGACATGTGAATCAAAAATCATTGAGAATTCAATAGGTGGATGAATCATGGTTTCCCGAAAATGAGAGTGAATCGGTCATTTCACGCATTGTGGGACCACGGAGTTGCACGAATTTATACAGGAAACTTTGGAATACAGCTCTCGTAGGCATATGCACTCAATGTAGTATAATAGACATTAAAGAAAATGGGGAGAATCAGTTATTATACAAAAGACGAAGCCAGTGTCATATTATCGCCCTATACAATGAATTGCACTTTACAAGAATGTCTCCGGTGGAAGACGGATGATTTCCGCCATCAAAACAAAGGCATTGAGGCCTTGTTGGCAAAGGAAACCGCAGAGCCATTTTACTCGGAATTAGACGCCAGTGTCAAAAGAGAAACTTGTCAGCATTCACCAGTGAGGGAAGCACGCCTTGGTATCGATGACTGTGGAGATCTGGTTCCAGACAGTTCAGCACATGTTGCACCCACCAGATGCTCGCTGAATAGTATAGTGTATGTAAAGGGAAACTCTGAGCATCAAGGATGACAGCATGCACAAAGCTACGTTACTACAGGCTGCAGGTGAACAGCCTGGCAGTGCACACTCGAATAGCGTGTTCCAAGGAGGACCCACATTCAGCACAACTTGAACATCGCCTCTCAGTGCTTATTCATGAGTGAAAACTGCACAGCACTGGTATGCGATATTAGGAGGAAAGTCAATAAGGAAACATTTAGAATTCTCCTCATAAACAAATGATGCTCTCCAGCAAGTAACGGTGGAGCACTTATGTCACTCATTGGGGCGCTATGTTTTCCACATTCCTTGCAGTGAAACACAGATATTACACTCTCCTAAGCAAAGGCCCGCTCTGGAAAGGAACACAAATCAAGGGGAAACGAGTGAGACGGAATTATTACTGCAGGCAGCTATGAAGTCATAGCAAAGAGATCACAGTGCAGCACACTTTTGGCACAGACTTATCCAAGGAAGATGCCTATTCACTTCAGGCCGAAGAAAGCCTATTCTGCAAAACAATCGACCGTGTAATTCCCTTGTCCATAACAAAAAAAGGTATAAAGAGAGAGTATACGGAATTCGCCCAGATCCCAAATAATGCTTTCCCACAAGTAACTGTGAATGTCCCAAATCACTGATCGTGGCACAATGGAGTTGGGGATTACTAAATGTGAAAGGAGGATAAGCCGCAAGCCAAAGCAGTCACCCTCTAGAGCATAATGTCAATGAAAGGGAACAAGTGAGAATCAGGAATTACAACTCGCAACAGTGCATTTAGGTCTCAATGCCATTAAAAGCATTGCAACAGACTTCTCACACAGCATTTTCCAAGGGAGATTAACATTCAAAGCCAGCACATCAAGGGCAGTCAGCCCTTTTCGGTCAAGGCATATGGCAGAGCAATTGTGTTTCCAACAACACAAAAATTTGAAGAGGAGAAACATCTTAGAATTCACCAAGTGAATTCATTAAGTACTGCATTCTTAGTCTACTGTGGAGTTCCCATTGCACACCGGGTGGCACCATTTAGCTACAGATTCTAATACGTTGTTTATTAAAGTACTCTTACGTCAAACAAATGCAATGTGCATAGCATGACTGAAAATGAGCAACTTTGCGCCTCATGTATTGCAGCATGCAGCAATTTAGAATTACATTGATTGCCAATAAATAGTGCAGCACACATTACAGAACCTGTTTCCCAAGGAAGATACACATTCCCCACAGCAAAACAGAGGCCGACTACGCTGATTCAGCAATGCAAATGGCGGTGTAATTGCGTTTCATAGCATAGAGAAACAGCAAAGGGACAAACTTTTTATATTTCAAGAGAAAACAAATGATCCTCCTCTACAAGTAGGTGTTCAGCACTCCTTTAACTCATTGTGGCACAATTTGGGAGCTCTTTCCGACAGGTGAAGTATTGTCAAATCGCTCTGCTGCGCTTAGTGAACCTGGACCTTGAGAATCATTTATTACACCAGACACCAAGCAAGAAAACAACCACTTGAAAATAAATAACTCTATCAAATAACAAATGAATAAATATATCAAATGTTAAAATGGTGTTTCCAAACCTAATACACACTTCCACCAAGCAAGCGAAGCCTGTCAGCTCTTCACCGTTAATGCCAAAGAAGAACCATTGCATTTCCTACAAGAGACACATGTGAATCGAAAATCATTTAGAATTCAATAGGTGGATGAATCATGCTTTCCCGAAAATGAGAGAGAATCGGTCATTTCACTCAGTGTGGAACCACGGAGTTGCACGTATTTATACAGGAAACTTTGGAATACAGCTCTCATAGACATATGCACTCAATGCAGTATAATAGACATTAAAGAAAATGGGGAGAATCAGGTATTACACAAAAGACGAAGCCAGTGTCATATTATCGCCCTATACAATGAATTGCAATTTACAAGAATGTCTCCGGTGGAAGACGCTTGATTTCCGCCAACAAAACAAAGGCATTGAGGCCTTGTTGGCAAAGGAAACCGCAGAGCCATTTTACTCGGAATTAGACGCCAGTGTCAAAAGAGAAACTTTTCAGCATCCACCAGTGAATGAAGTACGCCTTGGTACCGATGACTGTGGGGATCTGGTTCCAGACAGTTCAGCACATGTTGCACCCACCAGATGCTCGCTGAATAGTATGGTGTATGTAAAGGGAAACTCTAAGCATCAAGGATGACAGCATGCACTAAGCTAGCTTACTACAGGCTTCAAGTGAACAGCCTGGCAGTGCACACTCGAATAGCGTGTTCCAAGGAGGACCCACATTCAGCACAACTTGAACATCGCCTCTCAGTGCTTATTCATGAATGAAAACTGCACAGCACTAGTATTCGTTATTAGGAGGAAAGGTAATAAGGAAACATTTAGAATTCTCCTCATAAACAAATGATGCTCTCCAGCAAGTAACGGTGGAGCACTTATGTCACTCATTGGGGCGCTATGGTTTGCACATTCCTATCAGTGAAACACAGACGTTACACTCTCCTAAGCAAAGGCCCTCTCTGGAAAGGAACACAAATCAAGGGGAAACGAGTGAGACGGAATTATTACAGCAGGCAGCTATGAAGTCATAGCAAAGAGATCACAGTGCAGCACACTTTTGGCACAGACTTACCCAAGGAAGATGCCTATTCACTTCAGGCCGAAGAAAGCCTATTCTGCAAAACAATCGACCGTGTAATTCCCTTGTCCATAACAAAAAAAGTATAAAGAAAGAGTATACGGATTTCGCCCAGATCCCAAATAATGCTTTCCCACAAGTAACTGTGAATGTCCCAAATCAATGATCGTGGCATAATGGAGTTGGGGATTACTAAATGTGAAAGGAGGATAAGCCGCAAGCCAAAGCAGTCACCCTCTAGAGCATAATGTCAATGAAAGGGAACAAGTGAGAATCAGGAATTACAACTCGCAACAGTGCATTTAGGGCTCAATGCCAGTAAAAGCATTGCAACAGACTTCTCACACACCATTTTCCTAGGGAGATTAGCATTCAAAGCCAGCACATCAAGGGCAGTCAGCTCTTTTTGGTCAAGGCATATGACAGAGCAATTGTGTTTCCAACAACACAAAAATTTGAAGGGGAGAAACATCTTAGAATTCACCAAGTGAATTCATTAAGTACTGCATTCTTACTCTACTGTGGAGTTCCCATTGCACACCGGGTGGCACCATTTAGCTACAGATTCTGACACGATGCTTATTAAAGTACTCTTAGGTCAAACAAAAGCAATGTGCATAGCATGACTGAAAATGAGCAAATTTGCGCCTCATGTATTGCAGCATGCAGCCATTTAAATTTACATTGATAGCCAATAAATAGTGCAGCACACATTAGGGAACCTGTTTCCCAAGGAAGATACACATTCCCCACAGCAAAACAGAGGCCGACTACGCTGATTCAGCAATGCAAATGGCGGTGTAATTGCGTTTCATAGCATAGAGAAACGGCAACGGGACAAACTTTTTGTATTTCAAGAGAAAACAAATGATCCTCCTCTACAAGTAGGTGTTCAGCACTCCTTTACCTCATTGTGGCACAATTTGGGAGCTCTTTCCGACACGTGAAGGATTGTCAAATCGCTCTGCTGCGCTTAGTGAACCTGGACCTTGTAAATCATTTATTAAACCAGACACCAAGCAAGAAAACAACCACTTGAAAATAAATAACTATATCAAATAACAAATAAATAAATATATCAAATGTTAAAATGGTGTTTCCAAACCTAATACACACTTCCAACAAGCAAGCGAAGCCTGTCAGCTCTTCAGCGTTAACGCCAACGAAGAACCGTTGCATTTCATACAAGAGAGACATGTGAATCAAAAATCATTGAGAATTCAATAGGTGGATGAATCATGGTTTCCCGAAAATGAGAGTGAATCGGTCATTTCACGCATTGTGGGACCACGGAGTTGCACGAATTTATACAGGAAACTTTGGAATACAGCTCTCGTAGGCATATGCACTCAATGTAGTATAATAGACATTAAAGAAAATGGGGAGAATCAGTTATTATACAAAAGACGAAGCCAGTGTCATATTATCGCCCTATACAATGAATTGCACTTTACAAGAATGTCTCCGGTGGAAGACGGATGATTTCCGCCATCAAAACAAAGGCATTGAGGCCTTGTTGGCAAAGGAAACCGCAGAGCCATTTTACTCGGAATTAGACGCCAGTGTCAAAAGAGAAACTTGTCAGCATTCACCAGTGAGGGAAGCACGCCTTGGTATCGATGACTGTGGAGATCTGGTTCCAGACAGTTCAGCACATGTTGCACCCACCAGATGCTCGCTGAATAGTATAGTGTATGTAAAGGGAAACTCTGAGCATCAAGGATGACAGCATGCACAAAGCTACGTTACTACAGGCTGCAGGTGAACAGCCTGGCAGTGCACACTCGAATAGCGTGTTCCAAGGAGGACCCACATTCAGCACAACTTGAACATCGCCTCTCAGTGCTTATTCATGAGTGAAAACTGCACAGCACTGGTATGCGATATTAGGAGGAAAGTCAATAAGGAAACATTTAGAATTCTCCTCATAAACAAATGATGCTCTCCAGCAAGTAACGGTGGAGCACTTATGTCACTCATTGGGGCGCTATGTTTTCCACATTCCTTCAGTGAAACACAGATATTACACTCTCCTAAGCAAAGGCCCGCTCTGGAAAGGAACACAAATCAAGGGGAAACGAGTGAGACGGAATTATTACTGCAGGCAGCTATGAAGTCATAGCAAAGAGATCACAGTGCAGCACACTTTTGGCACAGACTTATCCAAGGAAGATGCCTATTCACTTCAGGCCGAAGAAAGCCTATTCTGCAAAACAATCGACCGTGTAATTCCCTTGTCCATAACAAAAAAAGGTATAAAGAGAGAGTATACGGAATTCGCCCAGATCCCAAATAATGCTTTCCCACAAGTAACTGTGAATGTCCCAAATCACTGATCGTGGCACAATGGAGTTGGGGATTACTAAATGTGAAAGGAGGATAAGCCGCAAGCCAAAGCAGTCACCCTCTAGAGCATAATGTCAATGAAAGGGAACAAGTGAGAATCAGGAATTACAACTCGCAACAGTGCATTTAGGTCTCAATGCCATTAAAAGCATTGCAACAGACTTCTCACACAGCATTTTCCAAGGGAGATTAACATTCAAAGCCAGCACATCAAGGGCAGTCAGCCCTTTTCGGTCAAGGCATATGGCAGAGCAATTGTGTTTCCAACAACACAAAAATTTGAAGAGGAGAAACATCTTAGAATTCACCAAGTGAATTCATTAAGTACTGCATTCTTAGTCTACTGTGGAGTTCCCATTGCACACCGGGTGGCACCATTTAGCTACAGATTCTAATACGTTGTTTATTAAAGTACTCTTACGTCAAACAAATGCAATGTGCATAGCATGACTGAAAATGAGCAACTTTGCGCCTCATGTATTGCAGCATGCAGCAATTTAGAATTACATTGATTGCCAATAAATAGTGCAGCACACATTACAGAACCTGTTTCCCAAGGAAGATACACATTCCCCACAGCAAAACAGAGGCCGACTACGCTGATTCAGCAATGCAAATGGCGGTGTAATTGCGTTTCATAGCATAGAGAAACAGCAAAGGGACAAACTTTTTATATTTCAAGAGAAAACAAATGATCCTCCTCTACAAGTAGGTGTTCAGCACTCCTTTAACTCATTGTGGCACAATTTGGGAGCTCTTTCCGACAGGTGAAGTATTGTCAAATCGCTCTGCTGCGCTTAGTGAACCTGGACCTTGAGAATCATTTATTACACCAGACACCAAGCAAGAAAACAACCACTTGAAAATAAATAACTCTATCAAATAACAAATGAATAAATATATCAAATGTTAAAATGGTGTTTCCAAACCTAATACACACTTCCACCAAGCAAGCGAAGCCTGTCAGCTCTTCACCGTTAATGCCAAAGAAGAACCATTGCATTTCCTACAAGAGACACATGTGAATCAAAAATCATTTAGAATTCAATAGGTGGATGAATCATGCTTTCCCGAAAATGAGAGAGAATCGGTCATTTCACTCAGTGTGGAACCACGGAGTTGCACGTATTTATACAGGAAACTTTGGAATACAGCTCTCATAGACATATGCACTCAATGCAGTATAATAGACATTAAAGAAAATGGGGAGAATCAGGTATTACACAAAAGACGAAGCCAGTGTCATATTATCGCCCTATACAATGAATTGCAATTTACAAGAATGTCTCCGGTGGAAGACGCTTGATTTCCGCCAACAAAACAAAGGCATTGAGGCCTTGTTGGCAAAGGAAACCGCAGAGCCATTTTACTCGGAATTAGACGCCAGTGTCAAAAGAGAAACTTTTCAGCATCCACCAGTGAATGAAGTACGCCTTGGTACCGATGACTGTGGGGATCTGGTTCCAGACAGTTCAGCACATGTTGCACCCACCAGATGCTCGCTGAATAGTATGGTGTATGTAAAGGGAAACTCTAAGCATCAAGGATGACAGCATGCACTAAGCTAGCTTACTACAGGCTTCAAGTGAACAGCCTGGCAGTGCACACTCGAATAGCGTGTTCCAAGGAGGACCCACATTCAGCACAACTTGAACATCGCCTCTCAGTGCTTATTCATGAATGAAAACTGCACAGCACTAGTATTCGTTATTAGGAGGAAAGGTAATAAGGAAACATTTAGAATTCTCCTCATAAACAAATGATGCTCTCCAGCAAGTAACGGTGGAGCACTTATGTCACTCATTGGGGCGCTATGGTTTGCACATTCCTATCAGTGAAACACAGACGTTACACTCTCCTAAGCAAAGGCCCTCTCTGGAAAGGAACACAAATCAAGGGGAAACGAGTGAGACGGAATTATTACAGCAGGCAGCTATGAAGTCATAGCAAAGAGATCACAGTGCAGCACACTTTTGGCACAGACTTACCCAAGGAAGATGCCTATTCACTTCAGGCCGAAGAAAGCCTATTCTGCAAAACAATCGACCGTGTAATTCCCTTGTCCATAACAAAAAAAGTATAAAGAAAGAGTATACGGATTTCGCCCAGATCCCAAATAATGCTTTCCCACAAGTAACTGTGAATGTCCCAAATCAATGATCGTGGCATAATGGAGTTGGGGATTACTAAATGTGAAAGGAGGATAAGCCGCAAGCCAAAGCAGTCACCCTCTAGAGCATAATGTCAATGAAAGGGAACAAGTGAGAATCAGGAATTACAACTCGCAACAGTGCATTTAGGGCTCAATGCCAGTAAAAGCATTGCAACAGACTTCTCACACACCATTTTCCTAGGGAGATTAGCATTCAAAGCCAGCACATCAAGGGCAGTCAGCTCTTTTTGGTCAAGGCATATGACAGAGCAATTGTGTTTCCAACAACACAAAAATTTGAAGGGGAGAAACATCTTAGAATTCACCAAGTGAATTCATTAAGTACTGCATTCTTACTCTACTGTGGAGTTCCCATTGCACACCGGGTGGCACCATTTAGCTACAGATTCTGACACGATGCTTATTAAAGTACTCTTAGGTCAAACAAAAGCAATGTGCATAGCATGACTGAAAATGAGCAAATTTGCGCCTCATGTATTGCAGCATGCAGCCATTTAAATTTACATTGATAGCCAATAAATAGTGCAGCACACATTAGGGAACCTGTTTCCCAAGGAAGATACACATTCCCCACAGCAAAACAGAGGCCGACTACGCTGATTCAGCAATGCAAATGGCGGTGTAATTGCGTTTCATAGCATAGAGAAACGGCAACGGGACAAACTTTTTGTATTTCAAGAGAAAACAAATGATCCTCCTCTACAAGTAGGTGTTCAGCACTCCTTTACCTCATTGTGGCACAATTTGGGAGCTCTTTCCGACACGTGAAGGATTGTCAAATCGCTCTGCTGCGCTTAGTGAACCTGGACCTTGTAAATCATTTATTAAACCAGACACCAAGCAAGAAAACAACCACTTGAAAATAAATAACTATATCAAATAACAAATAAATAAATATATCAAATGTTAAAATGGTGTTTCCAAACCTAATACACACTTCCAACAAGCAAGCGAAGCCTGTCAGCTCTTCAGCGTTAACGCCAACGAAGAACCGTTGCATTTCATACAAGAGAGACATGTGAATCAAAAATCATTGAGAATTCAATAGGTGGATGAATCATGGTTTCCCGAAAATGAGAGTGAATCGGTCATTTCACGCATTGTGGGACCACGGAGTTGCACGAATTTATACAGGAAACTTTGGAATACAGCTCTCGTAGGCATATGCACTCAATGTAGTATAATAGACATTAAAGAAAATGGGGAGAATCAGTTATTATACAAAAGACGAAGCCAGTGTCATATTATCGCCCTATACAATGAATTGCACTTTACAAGAATGTCTCCGGTGGAAGACGGATGATTTCCGCCATCAAAACAAAGGCATTGAGGCCTTGTTGGCAAAGGAAACCGCAGAGCCATTTTACTCGGAATTAGACGCCAGTGTCAAAAGAGAAACTTGTCAGCATTCACCAGTGAATGAAGCACGCCTTGGTATCGATGACTGTGGAGATCTGGTTCCAGACAGTTCAGCACATGTTGCACCCACCAGATGCTCGCTGAATAGTATAGTGTATGTAAAGGGAAACTCTGAGCATCAAGGATGACAGCATGCACAAAGCTACGTTACTACAGGCTGCAGGTGAACAGCCTGGCAGTGCACACTCGAATAGCGTGTTCCAAGGAGGACCCACATTCAGCACAACTTGAACATCGCCTCTCAGTGCTTATTCATGAGTGAAAACTGCACAGCACTGGTATGCGATATTAGGAGGAAAGTCAATAAGGAAACATTTAGAATTCTCCTCATAAACAAATGATGCTCTCCAGCAAGTAACGGTGGAGCACTTATGTCACTCATTGGGGCGTATGTTTTCCACATTCCTTCAGTGAAACACAGATATTACTCTCCTAAGCAAAGGCCCTCTGGAAAGGAAACAAATAGGGGAAACGAGTGAGACGGAATTATTACTGCAGGCAGCTATGAAGTCATAGCAAGAGATCACAGTGCAGCACTTTTGGCACAGACTTATCCAAGGAAGATGCCTATTCACTTCAGGCCAAAAAGCCTATTCTGCAAAACAATCGACCGTGTAATTCCCTTGTCCATAAAAAAAAAAGTATAAAGAGAGTATACGGAATTCGCCAGATCCAAATAATGCTTTCCCACAAGTAACTGTGAATGTCCCAAATCACTGATCGTGGCACAATGGAGTTGGGGATTACTAAATGTGAAAGGAGGATAAGCCGCAAGCCAACCTCTAGAGCATAATGTCAATGAAAGGGAACAAGTGAGAATCAGGAATTACAACTCGCAACAGTGCATTTAGGCTCAATGCCATTAAAAGCATTGCAACAGACTTCTCACACAGCATTTTCCAAGGGAGATTAACATTCAAAGCCAGCACATCAAGGGCAGTCAGCCCTTTTGGTCAAGGCATATGCAGAGCAATTGTGTTTCCAACAACACAAAAATTTGAAGAGGAGAAACATCTTAGAATTCACCAAGTGAATTCATTAAGTACTGCATTCTTAGTCTACTGTGGAGTTCCCATTGCACACCGGGTGGCACCATTTAGCTACAGATTCTAATACGTTGTTTATTAAAGTACTCTTACGTCAAACAAATGCAATGTGCATAGCATGACTGAAAATGAGCAACTTTGCGCCTCATGTATTGCAGCATGCAGCAATTTAGAATTACATTGATTGCCAATAAATAGTGCAGCACACATTAAGGAACCTGTTTCCCAAGGAAGATACACATTCCCCACAGCAAAACAGAGGCCGACTACGCTGATTCAGCAATGCAAATGGCGGTGTAATTGCGTTTCATAGCATAGAGAAACAGCAAGGGACAAACTTTTTTATTTCAAGAGAAAACAAATGATCCTCCTCTACAAGTAGGTGTTCAGCACTCCTTTAACTCATTGTGGCACAATTTGGGAGCTCTTTCCGACAGGTGAAGTATTGTCAAATCCTTGCTGCTTGCTGGCTTGTGAACTCTTATTAACAGTTATACAAAACACCAACTTGAAAAAAAAACTTAAAATAAAAAATAAAAATAACAAATATTAAAATATTCAAACTAAAATTCAACCAATCAACAAGCCGAAGCTCTTCAGTTCCAAAAAGAACCGTTATTCCAAAAGAGACCATTTACAAAAACATGGAATTCAAAGTGTTGAATTGATAGGAAATAGTGAATCGGACATTTAATAATGGTCATTTCACAGTTGATTTACAGGAAACTTTGTAATAGGAAACTTTGGAAACAGCCTCATAATATATGCATAAGAAAATGGGAAATCAGATTAAACAAAAGACGAAGCAGTATATATACGCCCTTACAATGAATGCACCTTTACAAAATTCAGTTGAAGAGTGTTTCCGCCAACAATATTGGCATTACAAATTGGCAAGAGGCCTGTTGGCCAATAAACCGGATAGATCTATGGCAAAGAGAAACTTTGCAATCACAATATAAGTACCCTGGAATGAGACGCCTGGTTCCAGACGTTGGGCATGTTCCACCAGCAATGTGCTGCTAGATGTGTAAGGTAAGTGTAGATAGGGAAACCAGCATGCAAGTACGTTATGACAGGCTAAGTACACAGGCAGTGACACTGAAGTGTCCAAGAGTACCGTGTTCAGGAGGACTCACTCAGCACACTGATATTCAGCTCCATGCACAATGAAATGCGCATTAGGGATTTATAGGAAAATTTAGAATCCATTAGAATTCTCTCTCAGAAAGAAGGTGGAGCACTTATGTCACTCATGGCACTATTTGCGCATCTATAGTGACACTATTACACTCCAAGTAACCCTCTCTAAAGGAAGCCAATCAAGGGAACACAGTAGCGGAATATCGAGCGGCTTTAGTCAAGGAAACAAATCAAGAAAGAACTTTTGCACAGACTACCTAGGAAGATGCCATTCACTAGGCGAAGAAGCCTTTTCGGCAAAACAAAGCTTATTCCTTGCAAACAAAAATCTATTACGAAAAATACGATTACCCAGATCAAAAATTGCTTCCCAAAGTAATGATTTCCCAAATCAATTGTGGCCAAGATTGGGGATTCAAATGTGAAAGGAGGATAAGCCGCAAGCCAAAGCAGTCACCTCTAGGCATAATGTCAATGAAAGGGAACAAGTGAGAATCAGGAATTACAACTGCAAATGCATTTAGCTCAATGCATTAAAAGCATTGAAAGACTTCACACAGCATTTTCAGGGAATTACATTCAAAGCCAGACATCAGGCACAGCCTTTTGGTCAAGGCATATGCGAGCAATTTGTTTCAACAACACAAAAATTTAAGGGAAACATTTAGATAACAATGAATTCATAAGTATGATTCTTACTACTGGATTCCCTTGAACCGGGTGGCACCATTTAGCACAGATTCTACATTGTTATTAATACTCTTTAACAAAGAAGTGCATAGCATGACTGAAAATGAGCAATTTGCCCCATGTATTGCAGCATGCAGCAATTTAAATTACATTGATGCATTAAATAGGCACACATTAGGGAACCTGTTTCCCAAGGAAGATACACATTCCCCACAGCAAAACAGAGGCCGACTACGCTGATTCAGCAATGCAAATGGCGGTGTAATTGCGTTTCATAGCATAGAGAAACGCAAGGGACAAACTTTTTATATTTCAAGAGAAAACAAATGATCCTCCTCTACAAGTAGGTGTTCAGCACTCCTTTACTCATTGTGGCACAATTTGGGAGCTCTTTCCGACACGTGAAGATTGTCAAATCGCTCTGCTGCGCTTAGTGAACCTGGACCTTGTAAATCATTTATTAACCAGACACCAAGCAAGAAAACAACCACTTGAAAATAAATAACTTATCAAATAACAAATAATAAATATATCAAATGTTAAAATGGTGTTTCCAAACCTAATACACACTTCCACAAGCAAGCGAAGCCTGTCAGCTCTTCACGTTAATGCCAACGAAGAACCTTGCATTTCATACAAGAGAACATGTGAATCAAAAATCATTAGAATTCAATAGGTGGATGAATCATGGTTTCCCGAAAATGAGAGGAATCGGTCATTTCACTCATGTGGAACCACGGAGTTGCACGAATTTATACAGGAAACTTTGGAATACAGCTCTCTAGGCATATGCACTCAATGTAGTATAATAGACATTAAAGAAAATGGGGAGAATCAGTATTAACAAAAGACGAAGCCAGTGTCATATTATCGCCCTATACAATGAATTGCACTTTACAAGAATGTCTCCGGTGGAAGACGCTGATTTCCGCCAACAAAACAAAGGCATTGAGGCCTTGTTGGCAAAGGAAACCGCAGAGCCATTTTACTCGGAATTAGACGCCAGTGTCAAAAGAGAAACTTTTCAGCATCACCAGTGAATGAAGTACGCCTTGGTACCGATGACTGTGGGATCTGGTTCCAGACAGTTCAGCACATGTTGCACCCACCAGATGCTCGCTGAATAGTATGGTGTATGTAAAGGGAAACTCTAGCATCAAGGATGACAGCATGCACAAGCTAGCTTACTACAGGCTTAAGTGAACAGCCTGGCAGTGCACACTCGAATAGCGTGTTCCAAGGAGGACCCACATTCAGCACAACTTGAACATCGCCTCTCAGTGCTTATTCATGATGAAAACTGCACAGCACTAGTATTCGTTATTAGGAGGAAAGTCAATAAGGAAACATTTAGAATTCTCCTCATAAACAAATGATGCTCTCCAGCAAGTAACTGTGGAGCACTTATGTCACTCATTGGGGCGCTATGTTTCACATTCCTATCAGTGAAACACAGACATTACACTCTCCTAAGCAAAGGCCCTCTCTGGAAAGGAACACAAATCAAGGGGAAACGAGTGAGACGGAATTATTACTGCAGGCAGCTATGAAGTCATAGCAAAGAGATCACAGTGCAGCACACTTTTGGCACAGACTTATCCAAGGAAGATGCCTATTCACTTCAGGCCGAAGAAAGCCTATTCTGCAAAACAATCGACCGTGTAATTCCCTTGTCCATAACAAAAAAAGTATAAAGAAGAGTATACGGAATTCGCCCAGATCCCAAATAATGCTTTCCCACAAGTAACTGTGAATGTCCCAAATCAATGATCGTGGCATAATGGAGTTGGGGATTACTAAATGTGAAAGGAGGATAAGCCGCAAGCCAAAGCAGTCACCCTCTAGAGCATAATGTCAATGAAAGGGAACAAGTGAGAATCAGGAATTACAACTCGCAACAGTGCATTTAGGGCTCAATGCCAGTAAAAGCATTGCAACAGACTTCTCACACAGCATTTTCCAAGGGAGATTAACATTCAAAGCCAGCACATCAAGGGCAGTCAGCCCTTTTCGGTCAAGGCATATGGCAGAGCAATTGTGTTTCCAACAACACAAAAATTTGAAGGGGAGAAACATCTTAGAATTCACCAAGTGAATTCATTAAGTACTGCATTCTTATCTACTGTGGAGTTCCCATTGCACACCGGGTGGCACCATTTAGCTACAGATTCTAATACGTTGTTTATTAAAGTACTCTTAGGTCAAACAAAGCAATGTGCATAGCATGACTGAAAATGAGCAACTTTGCGCCTCATGTATTGCAGCATGCAGCATTTAAATTACATTGATAGCCAATAAATAGTGCAGCACACATTAGGGAACCTGTTTCCCAAGGAAGATACACATTCCCCACAGCAAAACAGAGGCCGACTACGCTGATTCAGCAATGCAAATGGCGGTGTAATTGCGTTTCATAGCATAGAGAAACGGCAAGGGACAAACTTTTTGTATTTCAAGAGAAAACAAATGATCCTCCTCTACAAGTAGGTGTTCAGCACTCCTTTACTCATTGTGGCACAATTTGGGAGCTCTTTCCGACACGTGAAGGATTGTCAAATCGCTCTGCTGCGCTTAGTGAACCTGGACCTTGAAATCATTTATTAACCAGACACCAAGCAAGAAAACAACCACTTGAAAATAAATAACTCTATCAAATAACAAATAAATAAATATATCAAATGTTAAAATGGTGTTTCCAAACCTAATACACACTTCCCACAAGCAAGCGAAGCCTGTCAGCTCTTCAGCGTTAATGCCAACGAAGAACCATTGCATTTCATACAAGAGAGACATGTGAATCAAAAATCATTGAGAATTCAATAGGTGGATGAATCATGCTTTCCCGAAAATGAGAGTGAATCGGTCATTTCACTCAGTGTGGACCACGGAGTTGCACGAATTTATACAGGAAACTTTGGAATACAGCTCTCATAGACATATGCACTCAATGAGTATAATAGACATTAAAGAAAATGGGGAGAATCAGTTATTATACAAAAGACGAAGCCGGTGTCATATTATCGCCCTATACAATGAATTGCACTTTACAAGAATGTCTCCGGTGGAAGACGCTTGATTTCCGCCAACAAAACAAAGGCATTGAGGCCTTGTTGGCAAAGGAAACCGCAGAGCCATTTTACTCGGAATTAGACGCCAGTGTCAAAAGAGAAACTTGTCAGCATTCACCAGTGAATGAAGTACGCCTTGGTACGATGACTGTGGAGATCTGGTTCCAGACAGTTCAGCACATGTTGCACCCACCAGATGCTCGCTGAATAGTATGGTGTATGTAAAGGGAAACTCTAAGCATCAAGGATGACAGCATGCACAAAGCTACTTACTACAGGCTTCAGGTGAACAGCCTGGCAGTGCACACTCGAATAGCGTGTTCCAAGGAGGACCCACATTCAGCACAACTTGAACATCGCCTCTCAGTGCTTATTCATGAATGAAAACTGCACAGCACTGGTATTCGTTATTAGGAGGAAAGTCAATAAGGAAACATTTAGAATTCTCCTCATAAACAAATGATGCTCTCCAGCAAGTAACGGTGGAGCACTTATGTCACTCATTGGGGCGCTATGTTTTGCACATTCCTTCAGTGAAACACAGATATTACACTCTCCTAAGCAAAGGCCCCTCTGGAAAGGAACACAAATCAAGGGGAAACGAGTGAGACGGAATTATTACAGCAGGCAGCTATGAAGTCATAGCAAAGAGATCACAGTGCAGCACACTTTTGGCACAGACTTATCCAAGGAAGATGCCTATTCACTTCAGGCCGAAGAAAGCCTATTCTGCAAAACAATCGACCGTGTAATTCCCTTGTCCATAACAAAAAAAGGTATAAAGAGAGAGTATACGGAATTCGCCCAGATCCCAAATAATGCTTTCCCACAAGTAACTGTGAATGTCCCAAATCAATGATCGTGGCACAATGGAGTTGGGGATTACTAAATGTGAAAGGAGGATAAGCCGCAAGCCAAAGCAGTCACCCTCTAGAGCATAATGTCAATGAAAGGGAACAAGTGAGAATCAGGAATTACAACTCGCAACAGTGCATTTAGGGCTCAATGCCAGTAAAAGCATTGCAACAGACTTCTCACACACCATTTTCCTAGGGAGATTAGCATTCAAAGCCAGCACATCAAGGGCAGTCAGCCTTTTGGTCAAGGCATATGCAGAGCAATTGTGTTTCCAACAACACAAAAATTTGAAGAGGAGAAACATCTTAGAATTCACCAAGTGAATTCATTAAGTACTGCATTCTTACTCTACTGTGGAGTTCCCATTGCACACCGGGTGGCACCATTTAGCTACAGATTCTAATACGTTGTTTATTAAAGTACTCTTAGGTCAAACAAATGCAATGTGCATAGCATGACTGAAAATGAGCAACTTTGCGCCTCATGTATTGCAGCATGCAGCAATTTAAATTACATTGATTGCCAATAAATAGTGCAGCACACATTAGGGAACCTGTTTCCCAAGGAAGATACACATTCCCCACAGCAAAACAGAGGCCGACTACGCTGATTCAGCAATGCAAATGGCGGTGTAATTGCGTTTCATAGCATAGAGAAACGGCAAAGGGACAAACTTTTTGTATTTCAAGAGAAAACAAATGATCCTCCTCTACAAGTAGGTGTTCAGCACTCCTTTAACTCATTGTGGCACAATTTGGGAGCTCTTTCCGACAGTGAAGGATTGTCAAATCGCTCTGCTGCGCTTAGTGAACCTGGACCTTGAAATCATTTATTAACCAGACACCAAGCAAGAAAACAACCACTTGAAAATAAATAACTATATCAAATAACAAATGAATAAATATATCAAATGTTAAAATGGTGTTTCCAAACCTAATACACACTTCCAACAAGCAAGCGAAGCCTGTCAGCTCTTCAGCGTTAATGCCAAAGAAGAACCATTGCATTTCATACAAGAGAACATGTGAATCAAAAATCATTGAGAATTCAATAGGTGGATGAATCATGCTTTCCCGAAAATGAGAGGGAATCAGTCATTTCACTCAGTGTGGAACCACGGAGTTGCACGAATTTATACAGGAAACTTTGGAATACAGCTCTCGTAGGCATATGCACTCAATGTAGTATAATAGACATTAAAGAAAATGGGGAGAATCAGTTATTACACAAAAGACGAAGCCAGTGTCATATTATCGCCCTATACAATGAATTGCACTTTACAAGAATGTCTCCGGTGGAAGACGCTTGATTTCCGCCAACAAAACAAAGGCATTGAGGCCTTGTTGGCAAAGGAAACCGCAGAGCCATTTTACTCGGAATTAGACGCCAGTGTCAAAAGAGAAACTTTTCAGCATCCACCAGTGAATGAAGTACGCCTTGGTATCGATGACTGTGGGATCTGGTTCCAGACAGTTCAGCACATGTTGCACCCACCAGATGCTCGCTGAATAGTATGGTGTATGTAAAGGGAAACTCTAAGCATCAAGGATGACAGCATGCACTAAGCTAGTTACTACAGGCTTCAAGTGAACAGCCTGGCAGTGCACACTCGAATAGCGTGTTCCAAGGAGGACCCACATTCAGCACAACTTGAACATCGCCTCTCAGTGCTTATTCATGAATGAAAACTGCACAGCACTAGTATTCGTTATTAGGAGGAAAGTCAATAAGGAAACATTTAGAATTCTCCTCATAAACAAATGATGCTCTCCAGCAAGTAACGGTGGAGCACTTATGTCACTCATTGGGGCGCTATGTTTTGCACATTCCTATCAGTGAAACACAGATATTACACTCTCCTAAGCAAAGGCCCTCTCTGGAAAGGAACACAAATCAAGGGGAAACGAGTGAGACGGAATTATTACTGCAGGCAGCTATGAAGTCATAGCAAAGAGATCACAGTGCAGCACACTTTTGGCACAGACTTATCCAAGGAAGATGCCTATTCACTTCAGGCCGAAGAAAGCCTATTCTGCAAAACAATCGACCGTGTAATTCCCTTGTCCATAACAAAAAAAGTATAAAGAAAGAGTATACGGAATTCGCCCAGATCCCAAATAATGCTTTCCCACAAGTAACTGTGAATGTCCCAAATCAATGATCGTGGCACAATGGAGTTGGGGATTACTAAATGTGAAAGGAGGATAAGCCGCAAGCCAAAGCAGTCACCCTCTAGAGCATAATGTCAATGAAAGGGAACAAGTGAGAATCAGGAATTACAACTCGCAACAGTGCATTTAGGGCTCAATGCCATTAAAAGCATTGCAACAGACTTCTCACACAGCATTTTCCAGGGAGATTAACATTCAAAGCCAGCACATCAAGGGCAGTCAGCCTTTTCGGTCAAGGCATATGCAGAGCAATTGTGTTTCCAACAACACAAAAATTTGAAGGGAGAAACATCTTAGAATTCACCAAGTGAATTCATGAAGTACTGCATTCTTAGTCTACTGTGGAGTTCCCATTGCACACCGGGTGGCACCATTTAGCTACAGATTCTAATACGTTGTTTATTAAAGTACTCTTACGTCAAACAAATGCAATGTGCATAGCATGACTGAAAATGAGCAACTTTGCGCCTCATGTATTGCAGCATGCAGCAATTTAGAATTACATTGATTGCCAATAAATAGTGCAGCACACATTAGGGAACCTGTTTCCCAAGGAAGATACACATTCCCCACAGCAAAACAGAGGCCGACTACGCTGATTCAGCAATGCAAATGGCGGTGTAATTGCGTTTCATAGCATAGAGAAACAGCAAAGGGACAAACTTTTTATATTTCAAGAGAAAACAAATGATCCTCCTCTACAAGTAGGTGTTCAGCACTCCTTTAACTCATTGTGGCACAATTTGGGAGCTCTTTCCGACAGGTGAAGGATTGTCAAATCGCTCTGCTGCGCTTAGTGAACCTGGACCTTGAGAATCATTTATTACACCAGACACCAAGCAAGAAAACAACCACTTGAAAATAAATAACTCTATCAAATAACAAATGAATAAATATATCAAATGTTAAAATGGTGTTTCCAAACCTAATACACACTTCCACCAAGCAAGCGAAGCCTGTCAGCTCTTCACGTTAATGCCAAAGAAGAACCATTGCATTTCCTACAAGAGACACATGTGAATCAAAAATCATTGAGAATTCAATAGGTGGATGAATCATGCTTTCCCGAAAATGAGAGAGAATCGGTCATTTCACTCAGTGTGGAACCACGGAGTTGCACGTATTTATACAGGAAACTTTGGAATACAGCTCTCATAGACATATGCACTCAATGCAGTATAATAGACATTAAAGAAAATGGGGAGAATCAGGTATTACACAAAAGACGAAGCCAGTGTCATATTATCGCCCTATACAATGAATTGCAATTTACAAGAATGTCTCCGGTGGAAGACGCTTGATTTCCGCCAACAAAACAAAGGCATTGAGGCCTTGTTGGCAAAGGAAACCGCAGAGCCATTTTACTCGGAATTAGACGCCAGTGTCAAAAGAGAAACTTTTCAGCATCCACCAGTGAATGAAGTACGCCTTGGTACCGATGACTGTGGGGATCTGGTTCCAGACAGTTCAGCACATGTTGCACCCACCAGATGCTCGCTGAATAGTATGGTGTATGTAAAGGGAAACTCTAAGCATCAAGGATGACAGCATGCACTAAGCTAGCTTACTACAGGCTTCAAGTGAACAGCCTGGCAGTGCACACTCGAATAGCGTGTTCCAAGGAGGACCCACATTCAGCACAACTTGAACATCGCCTCTCAGTGCTTATTCATGAATGAAAACTGCACAGCACTAGTATTCGTTATTAGGAGGAAAGGTCAATAAGGAAACATTTAGAATTCTCCTCATAAACAAATGATGCTCTCCAGCAAGTAACGGTGGAGCACTTATGTCACTCATTGGGGCGCTATGGTTTGCACATTCCTATCAGTGAAACACAGACGTTACACTCTCCTAAGCAAAGGCCCTCTCTGGAAAGGAACACAAATCAAGGGGAAACGAGTGAGACGGAATTATTACAGCAGGCAGCTATGAAGTCATAGCAAAGAGATCACAGTGCAGCACACTTTTGGCACAGACTTACCCAAGGAAGATGCCTATTCACTTCAGGCCGAAGAAAGCCTATTCTGCAAAACAATCGACCGTGTAATTCCCTTGTCCATAACAAAAAAAGTATAAAGAAAGAGTATACGGATTTCGCCCAGATCCCAAATAATGCTTTCCCACAAGTAACTGTGAATGTCCCAAATCAATGATCGTGGCATAATGGAGTTGGGGATTACTAAATGTGAAAGGAGGATAAGCCGCAAGCCAAAGCAGTCACCCTCTAGAGCATAATGTCAATGAAAGGGAACAAGTGAGAATCAGGAATTACAACTCGCAACAGTGCATTTAGGGCTCAATGCCAGTAAAAGCATTGCAACAGACTTCTCACACACCATTTTCCTAGGGAGATTAGCATTCAAAGCCAGCACATCAAGGGCAGTCAGCTCTTTTTGGTCAAGGCATATGACAGAGCAATTGTGTTTCCAACAACACAAAAATTTGAAGGGGAGAAACATCTTAGAATTCACCAAGTGAATTCATTAAGTACTGCATTCTTACTCTACTGTGGAGTTCCCATTGCACACCGGGTGGCACCATTTAGCTACAGATTCTGACACGATGCTTATTAAAGTACTCTTAGGTCAAACAAAAGCAATGTGCATAGCATGACTGAAAATGAGCAAATTTGCGCCTCATGTATTGCAGCATGCAGCCATTTAAATTTACATTGATAGCCAATAAATAGTGCAGCACACATTAGGGAACCTGTTTCCCAAGGAAGATACACATTCCCCACAGCAAAACAGAGGCCGACTACGCTGATTCAGCAATGCAAATGGCGGTGTAATTGCGTTTCATAGCATAGAGAAACGGCAACGGGACAAACTTTTTGTATTTCAAGAGAAAACAAATGATCCTCCTCTACAAGTAGGTGTTCAGCACTCCTTTACCTCATTGTGGCACAATTTGGGAGCTCTTTCCGACACGTGAAGGATTGTCAAATCGCTCTGCTGCGCTTAGTGAACCTGGACCTTGTAAATCATTTATTAAACCAGACACCAAGCAAGAAAACAACCACTTGAAAATAAATAACTATATCAAATAACAAATAAATAAATATATCAAATGTTAAAATGGTGTTTCCAAACCTAATACACACTTCCAACAAGCAAGCGAAGCCTGTCAGCTCTTCAGCGTTAACGCCAACGAAGAACCGTTGCATTTCATACAAGAGAGACATGTGAATCAAAAATCATTGAGAATTCAATAGGTGGATGAATCATGGTTTCCCGAAAATGAGAGTGAATCGGTCATTTCACGCATTGTGGGACCACGGAGTTGCACGAATTTATACAGGAAACTTTGGAATACAGCTCTCGTAGGCATATGCACTCAATGTAGTATAATAGACATTAAAGAAAATGGGGAGAATCAGTTATTATACAAAAGACGAAGCCAGTGTCATATTATCGCCCTATACAATGAATTGCACTTTACAAGAATGTCTCCGGTGGAAGACGGATGATTTCCGCCATCAAAACAAAGGCATTGAGGCCTTGTTGGCAAAGGAAACCGCAGAGCCATTTTACTCGGAATTAGACGCCAGTGTCAAAAGAGAAACTTGTCAGCATTCACCAGTGAATGAAGCACGCCTTGGTATCGATGACTGTGGAGATCTGGTTCCAGACAGTTCAGCACATGTTGCACCCACCAGATGCTCGCTGAATAGTATAGTGTATGTAAAGGGAAACTCTGAGCATCAAGGATGACAGCATGCACAAAGCTACGTTACTACAGGCTGCAGGTGAACAGCCTGGCAGTGCACACTCGAATAGCGTGTTCCAAGGAGGACCCACATTCAGCACAACTTGAACATCGCCTCTCAGTGCTTATTCATGAGTGAAAACTGCACAGCACTGGTATGCGATATTAGGAGGAAAGTCAATAAGGAAACATTTAGAATTCTCCTCATAAACAAATGATGCTCTCCAGCAAGTAACGGTGGAGCACTTATGTCACTCATTGGGGCGCTATGTTTTCCACATTCCTTTCAGTGAAACACAGATATTACACTCTCCTAAGCAAAGGCCCGCTCTGGAAAGGAACACAAATCAAGGGGAAACGAGTGAGACGGAATTATTACTGCAGGCAGCTATGAAGTCATAGCAAAGAGATCACAGTGCAGCACACTTTTGGCACAGACTTATCCAAGGAAGATGCCTATTCACTTCAGGCCGAAGAAAGCCTATTCTGCAAAACAATCGACCGTGTAATTCCCTTGTCCATAACAAAAAAAGGTATAAAGAGAGAGTATACGGAATTCGCCCAGATCCCAAATAATGCTTTCCCACAAGTAACTGTGAATGTCCCAAATCACTGATCGTGGCACAATGGAGTTGGGGATTACTAAATGTGAAAGGAGGATAAGCCGCAAGCCAAAGCAGTCACCCTCTAGAGCATAATGTCAATGAAAGGGAACAAGTGAGAATCAGGAATTACAACTCGCAACAGTGCATTTAGGTCTCAATGCCATTAAAAGCATTGCAACAGACTTCTCACACAGCATTTTCCAAGGGAGATTAACATTCAAAGCCAGCACATCAAGGGCAGTCAGCCCTTTTCGGTCAAGGCATATGGCAGAGCAATTGTGTTTCCAACAACACAAAAATTTGAAGAGGAGAAACATCTTAGAATTCACCAAGTGAATTCATTAAGTACTGCATTCTTAGTCTACTGTGGAGTTCCCATTGCACACCGGGTGGCACCATTTAGCTACAGATTCTAATACGTTGTTTATTAAAGTACTCTTACGTCAAACAAATGCAATGTGCATAGCATGACTGAAAATGAGCAACTTTGCGCCTCATGTATTGCAGCATGCAGCAATTTAGAATTACATTGATTGCCAATAAATAGTGCAGCACACATTACAGAACCTGTTTCCCAAGGAAGACACACATTCCCCACAGCAAAACAGAGGCCGACTACGCTGATTCAGCAATGCAAATGGCGGTGTAATTGCGTTTCATAGCATAGAGAAACAGCAAAGGGACAAACTTTTTATATTTCAAGAGAAAACAAATGATCCTCCTCTACAAGTAGGTGTTCAGCACTCCTTTAACTCATTGTGGCACAATTTGGGAGCTCTTTCCGACAGGTGAAGTATTGTCAAATCGCTCTGCTGCGCTTAGTGAACCTGGACCTTGAGAATCATTTATTACACCAGACACCAAGCAAGAAAACAACCACTTGAAAATAAATAACTCTATCAAATAACAAATGAATAAATATATCAAATGTTAAAATGGTGTTTCCAAACCTAATACACACTTCCACCAAGCAAGCGAAGCCTGTCAGCTCTTCACCGTTAATGCCAAAGAAGAACCATTGCATTTCCTACAAGAGACACATGTGAATCAAAAATCATTTAGAATTCAATAGGTGGATGAATCATGCTTTCCCGAAAATGAGAGAGAATCGGTCATTTCACTCAGTGTGGAACCACGGAGTTGCACGTATTTATACAGGAAACTTTGGAATACAGCTCTCATAGACATATGCACTCAATGCAGTATAATAGACATTAAAGAAAATGGGGAGAATCAGGTATTACACAAAAGACGAAGCCAGTGTCATATTATCGCCCTATACAATGAATTGCAATTTACAAGAATGTCTCCGGTGGAAGACGCTTGATTTCCGCCAACAAAACAAAGGCATTGAGGCCTTGTTGGCAAAGGAAACCGCAGAGCCATTTTACTCGGAATTAGACGCCAGTGTCAAAAGAGAAACTTTTCAGCATCCACCAGTGAATGAAGTACGCCTTGGTACCGATGACTGTGGGGATCTGGTTCCAGACAGTTCAGCACATGTTGCACCCACCAGATGCTCGCTGAATAGTATGGTGTATGTAAAGGGAAACTCTAAGCATCAAGGATGACAGCATGCACTAAGCTAGCTTACTACAGGCTTCAAGTGAACAGCCTGGCAGTGCACACTCGAATAGCGTGTTCCAAGGAGGACCCACATTCAGCACAACTTGAACATCGCCTCTCAGTGCTTATTCATGAATGAAAACTGCACAGCACTAGTATTCGTTATTAGGAGGAAAGGCAATAAGGAAACATTTAGAATTCTCCTCATAAACAAATGATGCTCTCCAGCAAGTAACGGTGGAGCACTTATGTCACTCATTGGGGCGCTATGGTTTGCACATTCCTATCAGTGAAACACAGACGTTACACTCTCCTAAGCAAAGGCCCTCTCTGGAAAGGAACACAAATCAAGGGGAAACGAGTGAGACGGAATTATTACAGCAGGCAGCTATGAAGTCATAGCAAAGAGATCACAGTGCAGCACACTTTTGGCACAGACTTACCCAAGGAAGATGCCTATTCACTTCAGGCCGAAGAAAGCCTATTCTGCAAAACAATCGACCGTGTAATTCCCTTGTCCATAACAAAAAAAGTATAAAGAAAGAGTATACGGATTTCGCCCAGATCCCAAATAATGCTTTCCCACAAGTAACTGTGAATGTCCCAAATCAATGATCGTGGCATAATGGAGTTGGGGATTACTAAATGTGAAAGGAGGATAAGCCGCAAGCCAAAGCAGTCACCCTCTAGAGCATAATGTCAATGAAAGGGAACAAGTGAGAATCAGGAATTACAACTCGCAACAGTGCATTTAGGGCTCAATGCCAGTAAAAGCATTGCAACAGACTTCTCACACACCATTTTCCTAGGGAGATTAGCATTCAAAGCCAGCACATCAAGGGCAGTCAGCTCTTTTTGGTCAAGGCATATGACAGAGCAATTGTGTTTCCAACAACACAAAAATTTGAAGGGGAGAAACATCTTAGAATTCACCAAGTGAATTCATTAAGTACTGCATTCTTACTCTACTGTGGAGTTCCCATTGCACACCGGGTGGCACCATTTAGCTACAGATTCTGACACGATGCTTATTAAAGTACTCTTAGGTCAAACAAAAGCAATGTGCATAGCATGACTGAAAATGAGCAAATTTGCGCCTCATGTATTGCAGCATGCAGCCATTTAAATTTACATTGATAGCCAATAAATAGTGCAGCACACATTAGGGAACCTGTTTCCCAAGGAAGATACACATTCCCCACAGCAAAACAGAGGCCGACTACGCTGATTCAGCAATGCAAATGGCGGTGTAATTGCGTTTCATAGCATAGAGAAACGGCAACGGGACAAACTTTTTGTATTTCAAGAGAAAACAAATGATCCTCCTCTACAAGTAGGTGTTCAGCACTCCTTTACCTCATTGTGGCACAATTTGGGAGCTCTTTCCGACACGTGAAGGATTGTCAAATCGCTCTGCTGCGCTTAGTGAACCTGGACCTTGTAAATCATTTATTAAACCAGACACCAAGCAAGAAAACAACCACTTGAAAATAAATAACTATATCAAATAACAAATAAATAAATATATCAAATGTTAAAATGGTGTTTCCAAACCTAATACACACTTCCAACAAGCAAGCGAAGCCTGTCAGCTCTTCAGCGTTAACGCCAACGAAGAACCGTTGCATTTCATACAAGAGAGACATGTGAATCAAAAATCATTGAGAATTCAATAGGTGGATGAATCATGGTTTCCCGAAAATGAGAGTGAATCGGTCATTTCACGCATTGTGGGACCACGGAGTTGCACGAATTTATACAGGAAACTTTGGAATACAGCTCTCGTAGGCATATGCACTCAATGTAGTATAATAGACATTAAAGAAAATGGGGAGAATCAGTTATTATACAAAAGACGAAGCCAGTGTCATATTATCGCCCTATACAATGAATTGCACTTTACAAGAATGTCTCCGGTGGAAGACGGATGATTTCCGCCATCAAAACAAAGGCATTGAGGCCTTGTTGGCAAAGGAAACCGCAGAGCCATTTTACTCGGAATTAGACGCCAGTGTCAAAAGAGAAACTTGTCAGCATTCACCAGTGAGGGAAGCACGCCTTGGTATCGATGACTGTGGAGATCTGGTTCCAGACAGTTCAGCACATGTTGCACCCACCAGATGCTCGCTGAATAGTATAGTGTATGTAAAGGGAAACTCTGAGCATCAAGGATGACAGCATGCACAAAGCTACGTTACTACAGGCTGCAGGTGAACAGCCTGGCAGTGCACACTCGAATAGCGTGTTCCAAGGAGGACCCACATTCAGCACAACTTGAACATCGCCTCTCAGTGCTTATTCATGAGTGAAAACTGCACAGCACTGGTATGCGATATTAGGAGGAAAGTCAATAAGGAAACATTTAGAATTCTCCTCATAAACAAATGATGCTCTCCAGCAAGTAACGGTGGAGCACTTATGTCACTCATTGGGGCGCTATGTTTTCCACATTCCTTCAGTGAAACACAGATATTACACTCTCCTAAGCAAAGGCCCGCTCTGGAAAGGAACACAAATCAAGGGGAAACGAGTGAGACGGAATTATTACTGCAGGCAGCTATGAAGTCATAGCAAAGAGATCACAGTGCAGCACACTTTTGGCACAGACTTATCCAAGGAAGATGCCTATTCACTTCAGGCCGAAGAAAGCCTATTCTGCAAAACAATCGACCGTGTAATTCCCTTGTCCATAACAAAAAAAGGTATAAAGAGAGAGTATACGGAATTCGCCCAGATCCCAAATAATGCTTTCCCACAAGTAACTGTGAATGTCCCAAATCACTGATCGTGGCACAATGGAGTTGGGGATTACTAAATGTGAAAGGAGGATAAGCCGCAAGCCAAAGCAGTCACCCTCTAGAGCATAATGTCAATGAAAGGGAACAAGTGAGAATCAGGAATTACAACTCGCAACAGTGCATTTAGGTCTCAATGCCATTAAAAGCATTGCAACAGACTTCTCACACAGCATTTTCCAAGGGAGATTAACATTCAAAGCCAGCACATCAAGGGCAGTCAGCCCTTTTCGGTCAAGGCATATGGCAGAGCAATTGTGTTTCCAACAACACAAAAATTTGAAGAGGAGAAACATCTTAGAATTCACCAAGTGAATTCATTAAGTACTGCATTCTTAGTCTACTGTGGAGTTCCCATTGCACACCGGGTGGCACCATTTAGCTACAGATTCTAATACGTTGTTTATTAAAGTACTCTTACGTCAAACAAATGCAATGTGCATAGCATGACTGAAAATGAGCAACTTTGCGCCTCATGTATTGCAGCATGCAGCAATTTAGAATTACATTGATTGCCAATAAATAGTGCAGCACACATTACAGAACCTGTTTCCCAAGGAAGACACACATTCCCCACAGCAAAACAGAGGCCGACTACGCTGATTCAGCAATGCAAATGGCGGTGTAATTGCGTTTCATAGCATAGAGAAACAGCAAAGGGACAAACTTTTTATATTTCAAGAGAAAACAAATGATCCTCCTCTACAAGTAGGTGTTCAGCACTCCTTTAACTCATTGTGGCACAATTTGGGAGCTCTTTCCGACAGGTGAAGTATTGTCAAATCGCTCTGCTGCGCTTAGTGAACCTGGACCTTGAGAATCATTTATTACACCAGACACCAAGCAAGAAAACAACCACTTGAAAATAAATAACTCTATCAAATAACAAATGAATAAATATATCAAATGTTAAAATGGTGTTTCCAAACCTAATACACACTTCCACCAAGCAAGCGAAGCCTGTCAGCTCTTCACCGTTAATGCCAAAGAAGAACTATTGCATTTCCTACAAGAGACACATGTGAATCGAAAATCATTTAGAATTCAATAGGTGGATGAATCATGCTTTCCCGAAAATGAGAGAGAATCGGTCATTTCACTCAGTGTGGAACCACGGAGTTGCACGTATTTATACAGGAAACTTTGGAATACAGCTCTCATAGACATATGCACTCAATGCAGTATAATAGACATTAAAGAAAATGGGGAGAATCAGGTATTACACAAAAGACGAAGCCAGTGTCATATTATCGCCCTATACAATGAATTGCAATTTACAAGAATGTCTCCGGTGGAAGACGCTTGATTTCCGCCAACAAAACAAAGGCATTGAGGCCTTGTTGGCAAAGGAAACCGCAGAGCCATTTTACTCGGAATTAGACGCCAGTGTCAAAAGAGAAACTTTTCAGCATCCACCAGTGAATGAAGTACGCCTTGGTACCGATGACTGTGGGGATCTGGTTCCAGACAGTTCAGCACATGTTGCACCCACCAGATGCTCGCTGAATAGTATGGTGTATGTAAAGGGAAACTCTAAGCATCAAGGATGACAGCATGCACTAAGCTAGCTTACTACAGGCTTCAAGTGAACAGCCTGGCAGTGCACACTCGAATAGCGTGTTCCAAGGAGGACCCACATTCAGCACAACTTGAACGTCGCCTCTCAGTGCTTATTCATGAATGAAAACTGCACAGCACTAGTATTCGTTATTAGGAGGAAAGGTAATAAGGAAACATTTAGAATTCTCCTCATAAACAAATGATGCTCTCCAGCAAGTAACGGTGGAGCACTTATGTCACTCATTGGGGCGCTATGGTTTGCACATTCCTATCAGTGAAACACAGACGTTACACTCTCCTAAGCAAAGGCCCTCTCTGGAAAGGAACACAAATCAAGGGGAAACGAGTGAGACGGAATTATTACAGCAGGCAGCTATGAAGTCATAGCAAAGAGATCACAGTGCAGCACACTTTTGGCACAGACTTACCCAAGGAAGATGCCTATTCACTTCAGGCCGAAGAAAGCCTATTCTGCAAAACAATCGACCGTGTAATTCCCTTGTCCATAACAAAAAAAGTATAAAGAAAGAGTATACGGATTTCGCCCAGATCCCAAATAATGCTTTCCCACAAGTAACTGTGAATGTCCCAAATCAATGATCGTGGCATAATGGAGTTGGGGATTACTAAATGTGAAAGGAGGATAAGCCGCAAGCCAAAGCAGTCACCCTCTAGAGCATAATGTCAATGAAAGGGAACAAGTGAGAATCAGGAATTACAACTCGCAACAGTGCATTTAGGGCTCAATGCCAGTAAAAGCATTGCAACAGACTTCTCACACACCATTTTCCTAGGGAGATTAGCATTCAAAGCCAGCACATCAAGGGCAGTCAGCTCTTTTTGGTCAAGGCATATGACAGAGCAATTGTGTTTCCAACAACACAAAAATTTGAAGGGGAGAAACATCTTAGAATTCACCAAGTGAATTCATTAAGTACTGCATTCTTACTCTACTGTGGAGTTCCCATTGCACACCGGGTGGCACCATTTAGCTACAGATTCTGACACGATGCTTATTAAAGTACTCTTAGGTCAAACAAAAGCAATGTGCATAGCATGACTGAAAATGAGCAAATTTGCGCCTCATGTATTGCAGCATGCAGCCATTTAAATTTACATTGATAGCCAATAAATAGTGCAGCACACATTAGGGAACCTGTTTCCCAAGGAAGATACACATTCCCCACAGCAAAACAGAGGCCGACTACGCTGATTCAGCAATGCAAATGGCGGTGTAATTGCGTTTCATAGCATAGAGAAACGGCAACGGGACAAACTTTTTGTATTTCAAGAGAAAACAAATGATCCTCCTCTACAAGTAGGTGTTCAGCACTCCTTTACCTCATTGTGGCACAATTTGGGAGCTCTTTCCGACACGTGAAGGATTGTCAAATCGCTCTGCTGCGCTTAGTGAACCTGGACCTTGTAAATCATTTATTAAACCAGACACCAAGCAAGAAAACAACCACTTGAAAATAAATAACTATATCAAATAACAAATAAATAAATATATCAAATGTTAAAATGGTGTTTCCAAACCTAATACACACTTCCAACAAGCAAGCGAAGCCTGTCAGCTCTTCAGCGTTAACGCCAACGAAGAACCGTTGCATTTCATACAAGAGAGACATGTGAATCAAAAATCATTGAGAATTCAATAGGTGGATGAATCATGGTTTCCCGAAAATGAGAGTGAATCGGTCATTTCACGCATTGTGGGACCACGGAGTTGCACGAATTTATACAGGAAACTTTGGAATACAGCTCTCGTAGGCATATGCACTCAATGTAGTATAATAGACATTAAAGAAAATGGGGAGAATCAGTTATTATACAAAAGACGAAGCCAGTGTCATATTATCGCCCTATACAATGAATTGCACTTTACAAGAATGTCTCCGGTGGAAGACGGATGATTTCCGCCATCAAAACAAAGGCATTGAGGCCTTGTTGGCAAAGGAAACCGCAGAGCCATTTTACTCGGAATTAGACGCCAGTGTCAAAAGAGAAACTTGTCAGCATTCACCAGTGAGGGAAGCACGCCTTGGTATCGATGACTGTGGAGATCTGGTTCCAGACAGTTCAGCACATGTTGCACCCACCAGATGCTCGCTGAATAGTATAGTGTATGTAAAGGGAAACTCTGAGCATCAAGGATGACAGCATGCACAAAGCTACGTTACTACAGGCTGCAGGTGAACAGCCTGGCAGTGCACACTCGAATAGCGTGTTCCAAGGAGGACCCACATTCAGCACAACTTGAACATCGCCTCTCAGTGCTTATTCATGAGTGAAAACTGCACAGCACTGGTATGCGATATTAGGAGGAAAGTCAATAAGGAAACATTTAGAATTCTCCTCATAAACAAATGATGCTCTCCAGCAAGTAACGGTGGAGCACTTATGTCACTCATTGGGGCGCTATGTTTTCCACATTCCTTCAGTGAAACACAGATATTACACTCTCCTAAGCAAAGGCCCGCTCTGGAAAGGAACACAAATCAAGGGGAAACGAGTGAGACGGAATTATTACTGCAGGCAGCTATGAAGTCATAGCAAAGAGATCACAGTGCAGCACACTTTTGGCACAGACTTATCCAAGGAAGATGCCTATTCACTTCAGGCCGAAGAAAGCCTATTCTGCAAAACAATCGACCGTGTAATTCCCTTGTCCATAACAAAAAAAGGTATAAAGAGAGAGTATACGGAATTCGCCCAGATCCCAAATAATGCTTTCCCACAAGTAACTGTGAATGTCCCAAATCACTGATCGTGGCACAATGGAGTTGGGGATTACTAAATGTGAAAGGAGGATAAGCCGCAAGCCAAAGCAGTCACCCTCTAGAGCATAATGTCAATGAAAGGGAACAAGTGAGAATCAGGAATTACAACTCGCAACAGTGCATTTAGGTCTCAATGCCATTAAAAGCATTGCAACAGACTTCTCACACAGCATTTTCCAAGGGAGATTAACATTCAAAGCCAGCACATCAAGGGCAGTCAGCCCTTTTCGGTCAAGGCATATGGCAGAGCAATTGTGTTTCCAACAACACAAAAATTTGAAGAGGAGAAACATCTTAGAATTCACCAAGTGAATTCATTAAGTACTGCATTCTTAGTCTACTGTGGAGTTCCCATTGCACACCGGGTGGCACCATTTAGCTACAGATTCTAATACGTTGTTTATTAAAGTACTCTTACGTCAAACAAATGCAATGTGCATAGCATGACTGAAAATGAGCAACTTTGCGCCTCATGTATTGCAGCATGCAGCAATTTAGAATTACATTGATTGCCAATAAATAGTGCAGCACACATTACAGAACCTGTTTCCCAAGGAAGACACACATTCCCCACAGCAAAACAGAGGCCGACTACGCTGATTCAGCAATGCAAATGGCGGTGTAATTGCGTTTCATAGCATAGAGAAACAGCAAAGGGACAAACTTTTTATATTTCAAGAGAAAACAAATGATCCTCCTCTACAAGTAGGTGTTCAGCACTCCTTTAACTCATTGTGGCACAATTTGGGAGCTCTTTCCGACAGGTGAAGTATTGTCAAATCGCTCTGCTGCGCTTAGTGAACCTGGACCTTGAGAATCATTTATTACACCAGACACCAAGCAAGAAAACAACCACTTGAAAATAAATAACTCTATCAAATAACAAATGAATAAATATATCAAATGTTAAAATGGTGTTTCCAAACCTAATACACACTTCCACCAAGCAAGCGAAGCCTGTCAGCTCTTCACCGTTAATGCCAAAGAAGAACTATTGCATTTCCTACAAGAGACACATGTGAATCGAAAATCATTTAGAATTCAATAGGTGGATGAATCATGCTTTCCCGAAAATGAGAGAGAATCGGTCATTTCACTCAGTGTGGAACCACGGAGTTGCACGTATTTATACAGGAAACTTTGGAATACAGCTCTCATAGACATATGCACTCAATGCAGTATAATAGACATTAAAGAAAATGGGGAGAATCAGGTATTACACAAAAGACGAAGCCAGTGTCATATTATCGCCCTATACAATGAATTGCAATTTACAAGAATGTCTCCGGTGGAAGACGCTTGATTTCCGCCAACAAAACAAAGGCATTGAGGCCTTGTTGGCAAAGGAAACCGCAGAGCCATTTTACTCGGAATTAGACGCCAGTGTCAAAAGAGAAACTTTTCAGCATCCACCAGTGAATGAAGTACGCCTTGGTACCGATGACTGTGGGGATCTGGTTCCAGACAGTTCAGCACATGTTGCACCCACCAGATGCTCGCTGAATAGTATGGTGTATGTAAAGGGAAACTCTAAGCATCAAGGATGACAGCATGCACTAAGCTAGCTTACTACAGGCTTCAAGTGAACAGCCTGGCAGTGCACACTCGAATAGCGTGTTCCAAGGAGGACCCACATTCAGCACAACTTGAACATCGCCTCTCAGTGCTTATTCATGAATGAAAACTGCACAGCACTAGTATTCGTTATTAGGAGGAAAGGTAATAAGGAAACATTTAGAATTCTCCTCATAAACAAATGATGCTCTCCAGCAAGTAACGGTGGAGCACTTATGTCACTCATTGGGGCGCTATGGTTTGCACATTCCTATCAGTGAAACACAGACGTTACACTCTCCTAAGCAAAGGCCCTCTCTGGAAAGGAACACAAATCAAGGGGAAACGAGTGAGACGGAATTATTACAGCAGGCAGCTATGAAGTCATAGCAAAGAGATCACAGTGCAGCACACTTTTGGCACAGACTTACCCAAGGAAGATGCCTATTCACTTCAGGCCGAAGAAAGCCTATTCTGCAAAACAATCGACCGTGTAATTCCCTTGTCCATAACAAAAAAAGTATAAAGAAAGAGTATACGGATTTCGCCCAGATCCCAAATAATGCTTTCCCACAAGTAACTGTGAATGTCCCAAATCAATGATCGTGGCATAATGGAGTTGGGGATTACTAAATGTGAAAGGAGGATAAGCCGCAAGCCAAAGCAGTCACCCTCTAGAGCATAATGTCAATGAAAGGGAACAAGTGAGAATCAGGAATTACAACTCGCAACAGTGCATTTAGGGCTCAATGCCAGTAAAAGCATTGCAACAGACTTCTCACACACCATTTTCCTAGGGAGATTAGCATTCAAAGCCAGCACATCAAGGGCAGTCAGCTCTTTTTGGTCAAGGCATATGACAGAGCAATTGTGTTTCCAACAACACAAAAATTTGAAGGGGAGAAACATCTTAGAATTCACCAAGTGAATTCATTAAGTACTGCATTCTTACTCTACTGTGGAGTTCCCATTGCACACCGGGTGGCACCATTTAGCTACAGATTCTGACACGATGCTTATTAAAGTACTCTTAGGTCAAACAAAAGCAATGTGCATAGCATGACTGAAAATGAGCAAATTTGCGCCTCATGTATTGCAGCATGCAGCCATTTAAATTTACATTGATAGCCAATAAATAGTGCAGCACACATTAGGGAACCTGTTTCCCAAGGAAGATACACATTCCCCACAGCAAAACAGAGGCCGACTACGCTGATTCAGCAATGCAAATGGCGGTGTAATTGCGTTTCATAGCATAGAGAAACGGCAACGGGACAAACTTTTTGTATTTCAAGAGAAAACAAATGATCCTCCTCTACAAGTAGGTGTTCAGCACTCCTTTACCTCATTGTGGCACAATTTGGGAGCTCTTTCCGACACGTGAAGGATTGTCAAATCGCTCTGCTGCGCTTAGTGAACCTGGACCTTGTAAATCATTTATTAAACCAGACACCAAGCAAGAAAACAACCACTTGAAAATAAATAACTATATCAAATAACAAATAAATAAATATATCAAATGTTAAAATGGTGTTTCCAAACCTAATACACACTTCCAACAAGCAAGCGAAGCCTGTCAGCTCTTCAGCGTTAACGCCAACGAAGAACCGTTGCATTTCATACAAGAGAGACATGTGAATCAAAAATCATTGAGAATTCAATAGGTGGATGAATCATGGTTTCCCGAAAATGAGAGTGAATCGGTCATTTCACGCATTGTGGGACCACGGAGTTGCACGAATTTATACAGGAAACTTTGGAATACAGCTCTCGTAGGCATATGCACTCAATGTAGTATAATAGACATTAAAGAAAATGGGGAGAATCAGTTATTATACAAAAGACGAAGCCAGTGTCATATTATCGCCCTATACAATGAATTGCACTTTACAAGAATGTCTCCGGTGGAAGACGGATGATTTCCGCCATCAAAACAAAGGCATTGAGGCCTTGTTGGCAAAGGAAACCGCAGAGCCATTTTACTCGGAATTAGACGCCAGTGTCAAAAGAGAAACTTGTCAGCATTCACCAGTGAAGGAAGCACGCCTTGGTATCGATGACTGTGGAGATCTGGTTCCAGACAGTTCAGCACATGTTGCACCCACCAGATGCTCGCTGAATAGTATAGTGTATGTAAAGGGAAACTCTGAGCATCAAGGATGACAGCATGCACAAAGCTACGTTACTACAGGCTGCAGGTGAACAGCCTGGCAGTGCACACTCGAATAGCGTGTTCCAAGGAGGACCCACATTCAGCACAACTTGAACATCGCCTCTCAGTGCTTATTCATGAGTGAAAACTGCACAGCACTGGTATGCGATATTAGGAGGAAAGTCAATAAGGAAACATTTAGAATTCTCCTCATAAACAAATGATGCTCTCCAGCAAGTAACGGTGGAGCACTTATGTCACTCATTGGGGCGCTATGTTTTCCACATTCCTTCAGTGAAACACAGATATTACACTCTCCTAAGCAAAGGCCCGCTCTGGAAAGGAACACAAATCAAGGGGAAACGAGTGAGACGGAATTATTACTGCAGGCAGCTATGAAGTCATAGCAAAGAGATCACAGTGCAGCACACTTTTGGCACAGACTTATCCAAGGAAGATGCCTATTCACTTCAGGCCGAAGAAAGCCTATTCTGCAAAACAATCGACCGTGTAATTCCCTTGTCCATAACAAAAAAAGGTATAAAGAGAGAGTATACGGAATTCGCCCAGATCCCAAATAATGCTTTCCCACAAGTAACTGTGAATGTCCCAAATCACTGATCGTGGCACAATGGAGTTGGGGATTACTAAATGTGAAAGGAGGATAAGCCGCAAGCCAAAGCAGTCACCCTCTAGAGCATAATGTCAATGAAAGGGAACAAGTGAGAATCAGGAATTACAACTCGAACAGTGCATTTAGGTCTCAATGCCATTAAAAGCATTGCAACAGACTTCTCACACAGCATTTTCCAAGGGAGATTAACATTCAAAGCCAGCACATCAAGGGCAGTCAGCCCTTTTCGGTCAAGGCATATGGCAGAGCAATTGTGTTTCCAACAACACAAAAATTTGAAGAGGAGAAACATCTTAGAATTCACCAAGTGAATTCATTAAGTACTGCATTCTTAGTCTACTGTGGAGTTCCCATTGCACACCGGGTGGCACCATTTAGCTACAGATTCTAATACGTTGTTTATTAAAGTACTCTTACGTCAAACAAATGCAATGTGCATAGCATGACTGAAAATGAGCAACTTTGCGCCTCATGTATTGCAGCATGCAGCAATTTAGAATTACATTGATTGCCAATAAATAGTGCAGCACACATTACAGAACCTGTTTCCCAAGGAAGACACACATTCCCCACAGCAAAACAGAGGCCGACTACGCTGATTCAGCAATGCAAATGGCGGTGTAATTGCGTTTCATAGCATAGAGAAACAGCAAAGGGACAAACTTTTTATATTTCAAGAGAAAACAAATGATCCTCCTCTACAAGTAGGTGTTCAGCACTCCTTTAACTCATTGTGGCACAATTTGGGAGCTCTTTCCGACAGGTGAAGTATTGTCAAATCGCTCTGCTGCGCTTAGTGAACCTGGACCTTGAGAATCATTTATTACACCAGACACCAAGCAAGAAAACAACCACTTGAAAATAAATAACTCTATCAAATAACAAATGAATAAATATATCAAATGTTAAAATGGTGTTTCCAAACCTAATACACACTTCCACCAAGCAAGCGAAGCCTGTCAGCTCTTCACCGTTAATGCCAAAGAAGAACTATTGCATTTCCTACAAGAGACACATGTGAATCGAAAATCATTTAGAATTCAATAGGTGGATGAATCATGCTTTCCCGAAAATGAGAGAGAATCGGTCATTTCACTCAGTGTGGAACCACGGAGTTGCACGTATTTATACAGGAAACTTTGGAATACAGCTCTCATAGACATATGCACTCAATGCAGTATAATAGACATTAAAGAAAATGGGGAGAATCAGGTATTACACAAAAGACGAAGCCAGTGTCATATTATCGCCCTATACAATGAATTGCAATTTACAAGAATGTCTCCGGTGGAAGACGCTTGATTTCCGCCAACAAAACAAAGGCATTGAGGCCTTGTTGGCAAAGGAAACCGCAGAGCCATTTTACTCGGAATTAGACGCCAGTGTCAAAAGAGAAACTTTTCAGCATCCACCAGTGAATGAAGTACGCCTTGGTACCGATGACTGTGGGATCTGGTTCCAGACAGTTCAGCACATGTTGCACCCACCAGATGCTCGCTGAATAGTATGGTGTATGTAAAGGGAAACTCTAAGCATCAAGGATGACAGCATGCACTAAGCTAGCTTACTACAGGCTTCAAGTGAACAGCCTGGCAGTGCACACTCGAATAGCGTGTTCCAAGGAGGACCCACATTCAGCACAACTTGAACATCGCCTCTCAGTGCTTATTCATGAATGAAAACTGCACAGCACTAGTATTCGTTATTAGGAGGAAAGGTAATAAGGAAACATTTAGAATTCTCCTCATAAACAAATGATGCTCTCCAGCAAGTAACGGTGGAGCACTTATGTCACTCATTGGGGCGCTATGGTTTGCACATTCCTATCAGTGAAACACAGACGTTACACTCTCCTAAGCAAAGGCCCTCTCTGGAAAGGAACACAAATCAAGGGGAAACGAGTGAGACGGAATTATTACAGCAGGCAGCTATGAAGTCATAGCAAAGAGATCACAGTGCAGCACACTTTTGGCACAGACTTACCCAAGGAAGATGCCTATTCACTTCAGGCCGAAGAAAGCCTATTCTGCAAAACAATCGACCGTGTAATTCCCTTGTCCATAACAAAAAAAGTATAAAGAAAGAGTATACGGATTTCGCCCAGATCCCAAATAATGCTTTCCCACAAGTAACTGTGAATGTCCCAAATCAATGATCGTGGCATAATGGAGTTGGGGATTACTAAATGTGAAAGGAGGATAAGCCGCAAGCCAAAGCAGTCACCCTCTAGAGCATAATGTCAATGAAAGGGAACAAGTGAGAATCAGGAATTACAACTCGCAACAGTGCATTTAGGGCTCAATGCCAGTAAAAGCATTGCAACAGACTTCTCACACACCATTTTCCTAGGGAGATTAGCATTCAAAGCCAGCACATCAAGGGCAGTCAGCTCTTTTTGGTCAAGGCATATGACAGAGCAATTGTGTTTCCAACAACACAAAAATTTGAAGGGGAGAAACATCTTAGAATTCACCAAGTGAATTCATTAAGTACTGCATTCTTACTCTACTGTGGAGTTCCCATTGCACACCGGGTGGCACCATTTAGCTACAGATTCTGACACGATGCTTATTAAAGTACTCTTAGGTCAAACAAAAGCAATGTGCATAGCATGACTGAAAATGAGCAAATTTGCGCCTCATGTATTGCAGCATGCAGCCATTTAAATTTACATTGATAGCCAATAAATAGTGCAGCACACATTAGGGAACCTGTTTCCCAAGGAAGATACACATTCCCCACAGCAAAACAGAGGCCGACTACGC
Source organism: Cephalopachus bancanus (assembly GCA_027257055.1). Classification (NCBI taxonomy): domain Eukaryota; kingdom Metazoa; phylum Chordata; class Mammalia; order Primates; family Tarsiidae; genus Cephalopachus; species Cephalopachus bancanus. The sequence continues at coordinate 7,290 of JAPVLO010001745.1, read as the reverse complement.
TGATTCAGCAATGCAAATGGCGGTGTAATTGCGTTTCATAGCATAGAGAAACGGCAACGGGACAAACTTTTTGTATTTCAAGAGAAAACAAATGATCCTCCTCTACAAGTAGGTGTTCAGCACTCCTTTACCTCATTGTGGCACAATTTGGGAGCTCTTTCCGACACGTGAAGGATTGTCAAATCGCTCTGCTGCGCTTAGTGAACCTGGACCTTGTAAATCATTTATTAAACCAGACACCAAGCAAGAAAACAACCACTTGAAAATAAATAACTATATCAAATAACAAATAAATAAATATATCAAATGTTAAAATGGTGTTTCCAAACCTAATACACACTTCCAACAAGCAAGCGAAGCCTGTCAGCTCTTCAGCGTTAACGCCAACGAAGAACCGTTGCATTTCATACAAGAGAGACATGTGAATCAAAAATCATTGAGAATTCAATAGGTGGATGAATCATGGTTTCCCGAAAATGAGAGTGAATCGGTCATTTCACGCATTGTGGGACCACGGAGTTGCACGAATTTATACAGGAAACTTTGGAATACAGCTCTCGTAGGCATATGCACTCAATGTAGTATAATAGACATTAAAGAAAATGGGGAGAATCAGTTATTATACAAAAGACGAAGCCAGTGTCATATTATCGCCCTATACAATGAATTGCACTTTACAAGAATGTCTCCGGTGGAAGACGGATGATTTCCGCCATCAAAACAAAGGCATTGAGGCCTTGTTGGCAAAGGAAACCGCAGAGCCATTTTACTCGGAATTAGACGCCAGTGTCAAAAGAGAAACTTGTCAGCATTCACCAGTGAGGGAAGCACGCCTTGGTATCGATGACTGTGGAGATCTGGTTCCAGACAGTTCAGCACATGTTGCACCCACCAGATGCTCGCTGAATAGTATAGTGTATGTAAAGGGAAACTCTGAGCATCAAGGATGACAGCATGCACAAAGCTACGTTACTACAGGCTGCAGGTGAACAGCCTGGCAGTGCACACTCGAATAGCGTGTTCCAAGGAGGACCCACATTCAGCACAACTTGAACATCGCCTCTCAGTGCTTATTCATGAGTGAAAACTGCACAGCACTGGTATGCGATATTAGGAGGAAAGTCAATAAGGAAACATTTAGAATTCTCCTCATAAACAAATGATGCTCTCCAGCAAGTAACGGTGGAGCACTTATGTCACTCATTGGGGCCTATGTTTTCCACATTCCTTCAGTGAAACACAGATATTACACTCTCCTAAGCAAAGGCCCGCTCTGGAAAGGAACACAAATCAAGGGGAAACGAGTGAGACGGAATTATTACTGCAGGCAGCTATGAAGTCATAGCAAAGAGATCACAGTGCAGCACACTTTTGGCACAGACTTATCCAAGGAAGATGCCTATTCACTTCAGGCCGAAGAAAGCCTATTCTGCAAAACAATCGACCGTGTAATTCCCTTGTCCATAACAAAAAAAGGTATAAAGAGAGAGTATACGGAATTCGCCCAGATCCCAAATAATGCTTTCCCACAAGTAACTGTGAATGTCCCAAATCACTGATCGTGGCACAATGGAGTTGGGGATTACTAAATGTGAAAGGAGGATAAGCCGCAAGCCAAAGCAGTCACCCTCTAGAGCATAATGTCAATGAAAGGGAACAAGTGAGAATCAGGAATTACAACTCGCAACAGTGCATTTAGGTCTCAATGCCATTAAAAGCATTGCAACAGACTTCTCACACAGCATTTTCCAAGGGAGATTAACATTCAAAGCCAGCACATCAAGGGCAGTCAGCCCTTTTCGGTCAAGGCATATGGCAGAGCAATTGTGTTTCCAACAACACAAAAATTTGAAGAGGAGAAACATCTTAGAATTCACCAAGTGAATTCATTAAGTACTGCATTCTTAGTCTACTGTGGAGTTCCCATTGCACACCGGGTGGCACCATTTAGCTACAGATTCTAATACGTTGTTTATTAAAGTACTCTTACGTCAAACAAATGCAATGTGCATAGCATGACTGAAAATGAGCAACTTTGCGCCTCATGTATTGCAGCATGCAGCAATTTAGAATTACATTGATTGCCAATAAATAGTGCAGCACACATTACAGAACCTGTTTCCCAAGGAAGATACACATTCCCCACAGCAAAACAGAGGCCGACTACGCTGATTCAGCAATGCAAATGGCGGTGTAATTGCGTTTCATAGCATAGAGAAACAGCAAAGGGACAAACTTTTTATATTTCAAGAGAAAACAAATGATCCTCCTCTACAAGTAGGTGTTCAGCACTCCTTTAACTCATTGTGGCACAATTTGGGAGCTCTTTCCGACAGGTGAAGTATTGTCAAATCGCTCTGCTGCGCTTAGTGAACCTGGACCTTGAGAATCATTTATTACACCAGACACCAAGCAAGAAAACAACCACTTGAAAATAAATAACTCTATCAAATAACAAATGAATAAATATATCAAATGTTAAAATGGTGTTTCCAAACCTAATACACACTTCCACCAAGCAAGCGAAGCCTGTCAGCTCTTCACCGTTAATGCCAAAGAAGAACCATTGCATTTCCTACAAGAGACACATGTGAATCAAAAATCATTTAGAATTCAATAGGTGGATGAATCATGCTTTCCCGAAAATGAGAGAGAATCGGTCATTTCACTCAGTGTGGAACCACGGAGTTGCACGTATTTATACAGGAAACTTTGGAATACAGCTCTCATAGACATATGCACTCAATGCAGTATAATAGACATTAAAGAAAATGGGGAGAATCAGGTATTACACAAAAGACGAAGCCAGTGTCATATTATCGCCCTATACAATGAATTGCAATTTACAAGAATGTCTCCGGTGGAAGACGCTTGATTTCCGCCAACAAAACAAAGGCATTGAGGCCTTGTTGGCAAAGGAAACCGCAGAGCCATTTTACTCGGAATTAGACGCCAGTGTCAAAAGAGAAACTTTTCAGCATCCACCAGTGAATGAAGTACGCCTTGGTACCGATGACTGTGGGGATCTGGTTCCAGACAGTTCAGCACATGTTGCACCCACCAGATGCTCGCTGAATAGTATGGTGTATGTAAAGGGAAACTCTAAGCATCAAGGATGACAGCATGCACTAAGCTAGCTTACTACAGGCTTCAAGTGAACAGCCTGGCAGTGCACACTCGAATAGCGTGTTCCAAGGAGGACCCACATTCAGCACAACTTGAACGTCGCCTCTCAGTGCTTATTCATGAATGAAAACTGCACAGCACTAGTATTCGTTATTAGGAGGAAAGGTAATAAGGAAACATTTAGAATTCTCCTCATAAACAAATGATGCTCTCCAGCAAGTAACGGTGGAGCACTTATGTCACTCATTGGGGCGCTATGGTTTGCACATTCCTATCAGTGAAACACAGACGTTACACTCTCCTAAGCAAAGGCCCTCTCTGGAAAGGAACACAAATCAAGGGGAAACGAGTGAGACGGAATTATTACAGCAGGCAGCTATGAAGTCATAGCAAAGAGATCACAGTGCAGCACACTTTTGGCACAGACTTACCCAAGGAAGATGCCTATTCACTTCAGGCCGAAGAAAGCCTATTCTGCAAAACAATCGACCGTGTAATTCCCTTGTCCATAACAAAAAAAGTATAAAGAAAGAGTATACGGATTTCGCCCAGATCCCAAATAATGCTTTCCCACAAGTAACTGTGAATGTCCCAAATCAATGATCGTGGCATAATGGAGTTGGGGATTACTAAATGTGAAAGGAGGATAAGCCGCAAGCCAAAGCAGTCACCCTCTAGAGCATAATGTCAATGAAAGGGAACAAGTGAGAATCAGGAATTACAACTCGCAACAGTGCATTTAGGGCTCAATGCCAGTAAAAGCATTGCAACAGACTTCTCACACACCATTTTCCTAGGGAGATTAGCATTCAAAGCCAGCACATCAAGGGCAGTCAGCTCTTTTTGGTCAAGGCATATGACAGAGCAATTGTGTTTCCAACAACACAAAAATTTGAAGGGGAGAAACATCTTAGAATTCACCAAGTGAATTCATTAAGTACTGCATTCTTACTCTACTGTGGAGTTCCCATTGCACACCGGGTGGCACCATTTAGCTACAGATTCTGACACGATGCTTATTAAAGTACTCTTAGGTCAAACAAAAGCAATGTGCATAGCATGACTGAAAATGAGCAAATTTGCGCCTCATGTATTGCAGCATGCAGCCATTTAAATTTACATTGATAGCCAATAAATAGTGCAGCACACATTAGGGAACCTGTTTCCCAAGGAAGATACACATTCCCCACAGCAAAACAGAGGCCGACTACGCTGATTCAGCAATGCAAATGGCGGTGTAATTGCGTTTCATAGCATAGAGAAACGGCAACGGGACAAACTTTTTGTATTTCAAGAGAAAACAAATGATCCTCCTCTACAAGTAGGTGTTCAGCACTCCTTTACCTCATTGTGGCACAATTTGGGAGCTCTTTCCGACACGTGAAGGATTGTCAAATCGCTCTGCTGCGCTTAGTGAACCTGGACCTTGTAAATCATTTATTAAACCAGACACCAAGCAAGAAAACAACCACTTGAAAATAAATAACTATATCAAATAACAAATAAATAAATATATCAAATGTTAAAATGGTGTTTCCAAACCTAATACACACTTCCAACAAGCAAGCGAAGCCTGTCAGCTCTTCAGCGTTAACGCCAACGAAGAACCGTTGCATTTCATACAAGAGAGACATGTGAATCAAAAATCATTGAGAATTCAATAGGTGGATGAATCATGGTTTCCCGAAAATGAGAGTGAATCGGTCATTTCACGCATTGTGGGACCACGGAGTTGCACGAATTTATACAGGAAACTTTGGAATACAGCTCTCGTAGGCATATGCACTCAATGTAGTATAATAGACATTAAAGAAAATGGGGAGAATCAGTTATTATACAAAAGACGAAGCCAGTGTCATATTATCGCCCTATACAATGAATTGCACTTTACAAGAATGTCTCCGGTGGAAGACGGATGATTTCCGCCATCAAAACAAAGGCATTGAGGCCTTGTTGGCAAAGGAAACCGCAGAGCCATTTTACTCGGAATTAGACGCCAGTGTCAAAAGAGAAACTTGTCAGCATTCACCAGTGAATGAAGCACGCCTTGGTATCGATGACTGTGGAGATCTGGTTCCAGACAGTTCAGCACATGTTGCACCCACCAGATGCTCGCTGAATAGTATAGTGTATGTAAAGGGAAACTCTGAGCATCAAGGATGACAGCATGCACAAAGCTACGTTACTACAGGCTGCAGGTGAACAGCCTGGCAGTGCACACTCGAATAGCGTGTTCCAAGGAGGACCCACATTCAGCACAACTTGAACATCGCCTCTCAGTGCTTATTCATGAGTGAAAACTGCACAGCACTGGTATGCGATATTAGGAGGAAAGTCAATAAGGAAACATTTAGAATTCTCCTCATAAACAAATGATGCTCTCCAGCAAGTAACGGTGGAGCACTTATGTCACTCATTGGGGCGCTATGTTTTCCACATTCCTTTCAGTGAAACACAGATATTACACTCTCCTAAGCAAAGGCCCGCTCTGGAAAGGAACACAAATCAAGGGGAAACGAGTGAGACGGAATTATTACTGCAGGCAGCTATGAAGTCATAGCAAAGAGATCACAGTGCAGCACACTTTTGGCACAGACTTATCCAAGGAAGATGCCTATTCACTTCAGGCCGAAGAAAGCCTATTCTGCAAAACAATCGACCGTGTAATTCCCTTGTCCATAACAAAAAAAGGTATAAAGAGAGAGTATACGGAATTCGCCCAGATCCCAAATAATGCTTTCCCACAAGTAACTGTGAATGTCCCAAATCACTGATCGTGGCACAATGGAGTTGGGGATTACTAAATGTGAAAGGAGGATAAGCCGCAAGCCAAAGCAGTCACCCTCTAGAGCATAATGTCAATGAAAGGGAACAAGTGAGAATCAGGAATTACAACTCGCAACAGTGCATTTAGGTCTCAATGCCATTAAAAGCATTGCAACAGACTTCTCACACAGCATTTTCCAAGGGAGATTAACATTCAAAGCCAGCACATCAAGGGCAGTCAGCCCTTTTCGGTCAAGGCATATGGCAGAGCAATTGTGTTTCCAACAACACAAAAATTTGAAGAGGAGAAACATCTTAGAATTCACCAAGTGAATTCATTAAGTACTGCATTCTTAGTCTACTGTGGAGTTCCCATTGCACACCGGGTGGCACCATTTAGCTACAGATTCTAATACGTTGTTTATTAAAGTACTCTTACGTCAAACAAATGCAATGTGCATAGCATGACTGAAAATGAGCAACTTTGCGCCTCATGTATTGCAGCATGCAGCAATTTAGAATTACATTGATTGCCAATAAATAGTGCAGCACACATTAGGAACCTGTTTCCCAAGGAAGAACACATTCCCCACAGCAAAACAGAGGCCGACTACGCTGATTCAGCAATGCAAATGGCGGTGTAATTGCGTTTCATAGCATAGAGAAACAGCAAAGGGACAAACTTTTTATATTTCAAGAGAAAACAAATGATCCTCCTCTACAAGTAGGTGTTCAGCACTCCTTTAACTCATTGTGGCACAATTTGGGAGCTCTTTCCGACAGGTGAAGTATTGTCAAATCGCTCTGCTGCGCTTAGTGAACCTGGACCTTGAGAATCATTTATTACACCAGACACCAAGCAAGAAAACAACCACTTGAAAATAAATAACTCTATCAAATAACAAATGAATAAATATATCAAATGTTAAAATGGTGTTTCCAAACCTAATACACACTTCCACCAAGCAAGCGAAGCCTGTCAGCTCTTCACCGTTAATGCCAAAGAAGAACATTGCATTTCCTACAAGAGACACATGTGAATCAAAAATCATTTAGAATTCAATAGGTGGATGAATCATGCTTTCCCGAAAATGAGAGAGAATCGGTCATTTCACTCAGTGTGGAACCACGGAGTTGCACGTATTTATACAGGAAACTTTGGAATACAGCTCTCATAGACATATGCACTCAATGCAGTATAATAGACATTAAAGAAAATGGGGAGAATCAGGTATTACACAAAAGACGAAGCCAGTGTCATATTATCGCCCTATACAATGAATTGCAATTTACAAGAATGTCTCCGGTGGAAGACGCTTGATTTCCGCCAACAAAACAAAGGCATTGAGGCCTTGTTGGCAAAGGAAACCGCAGAGCCATTTTACTCGGAATTAGACG
>JAPVLO010001744.1:0-56869 GCA_027257055.1 Cephalopachus bancanus | reverse complement strand
GAGCCCGGGCCCGAACGCTCCGCTGCAGCCCACGGTCCTGCGCTCCCCCTGGAACCTGTACACACCCTTAGTACCCAGGAGCAGCAAATGCGTCTCCTGATGCCATGAGACCAGCACATGGGAAGCAGAGCCCACCCTGGCCGGATTCCCACGCGGAGGGCTCAGGGAAAGCCCTGGGCCAAGCCCCTCCACCCAGGGCTCTCTTTTTTCCTTCTCGAGTCCGCCTCCCTCGTCCCACCCAGAGTGGCCTCGGAGACCCAGTGTCGAGGAGACAGATTTCCTTGTCATAGGATGACACCTCTCATTTGGCAGAAAAGTTAAGGACCCTGACTCGGGAACCAGACGAGGAAAAGGCTCCAGTCCCTGCTCTGCCACTCTCTAGCGTGTGCCCTGGACAGGCCTGCCCAGCTGTGCCCTCAGCGTCCCCTGTGGGATGGGAGTGGAGTGATTGGGAGTTGAACGGTGGTCCTGGCAGGCCCTTCTGTCACCCCGCCCAGAGCCGCACGGGGCAAGGGAGTGATGCCAGCCTTTTGGGGTACACGGGCGGCCATCTCCTTATCAGTCTCTCTGCCTAAATGAGGCCATGTGGGACCAGATCCTGATGCTGAGCTGGGAACCCCGAGCCACGTGGTCAGGGCTGTGGCCACCTCTGCTCCCTGGACCACGTTTCCTAGGTCAAACCGGGGGGGAAGTCTTGGGGAAAGGGGCCCCCCACTGCGGTCTTCTCTGCGCCCGAAGCAAGGGACAGGACGTGTGTCCACCTCAAGCCAGGACAAGTGTGGGGGATTCTGGAAGGGGCTAGAGCCCCCAAAGGCATTAGGCCAGGAGACGTGGGGCTGCTCCATGGGAAGAAGGGCTGACTGGGCTCATTCACTTCAGGCCACGTGAGTCAGCAAAGATGGCCGGGCTGCCCCGAAGGCCCCTCCCCCAGGACAGCGTCAGCCAAGGCAGGGGACTACTTGGGGAGGGTGCCAGGCCCTCACCCCCCAGCGCAGCCTTCTCTGCACACCCCCGTGGGTCCCTCTAAGATTTGCAGAAAGGGGTCTGGCCGGATGTGGTGGCTCAAGTATCCCCGCACTTTGGAAGGTGAAGGAGGCGAGGGATTCCCTGAGCCCATGGGGGTTTGAGTCAGCCTGGGCAACAGGGCGAGACCTTGTCTCTACAATAAAATAAAAAATGAGCTGGGCGTGGTGGTCACGCCTGTGTTCCAGCTACTCGGAGGGAGGTGTGGAAGGATTGCCTGACCAGCAAGTTGAGGGTGCGATGGCCGTGAGCATGCCACTGTACTTCAGCCTGGGTGACAGAGTGAGACTTGACTCAAAAAAGAAAGAAAGGCTCTGAGTGGCCAAGGTGTGGCCCCTCTTCCCCCAGCCAGTGTCTGAGCAGAGGAGGGTGGAGGGCTTGGGTGGGGGGCACTGACTGTCCTTCTTATTTATGAGTTCCCTATGATCGAAACCCTTCACTCAGAAACCACTGGGGCTTTGGACCTGGAAGGAACAGGGCCTGCCGAGGGGGGCATCGGCCTGTGCGGGGGGGTGGCGGCGGGGAGACCAGCAGAGGCTGTACAGGCTGAGGAAATGGTGTTGATTTTTTTTTGAGTTGGAGTCTCACTCCGTCACCCAGGTGGGGGGCAGTGGCACGCTGGGCTCAGGCGATTCTTCTGCCACAGCTTTCCAAGTAGCGGGAACTACAGGCACATGCCACCACGCCCAGCTTGTTTTTTTTTATTGTACAGACGAGGCCTCACCAAGTTGCCCGGGCTGGTCTCCAACCCCCAGGACTCAGGCAGTCCTCTCGCCTCGACTTCCCCAAAAGGGTGCCCCCAGATGGCCTCCAGGTCATCACCTGAGGGCCAGGCCCCCCCCCCCAGGCAGGGGGGCGTCCCCCTTTTGGGTTAAAGTCATCCAAAGAGGGGCTGCTTCCCGGCAAACTGCAGAGATTTAAACAAAAGAGGCAACTTCCCTCCCCATCTGGCCTCGGTCCCCTGGCAGTGAGTGGACTCTTTGGGTCTGTCGGTCTGACCTTCGTGCTCTTGCCAGACGCTGTTCTTCCTCATTGTTGTTACATCCATAGCGGCACATTCAGCGTTCAGTGCTTACACGCTGTGACTGTGTGACTGCCCTCCACAGCCAGGCCCATGTGCGTGGTGATCTCCCTCCAAAGGGCTTTTAAGATCAGCTTTATGACCGGGTTCGGTGGCTCAGCCTGTAACCATGCCTTTGGGAGGCTGAGGTGAGTGGATTGCCTGAGCCCGCGGTTCAAGACCCGCCTGGGCAACTTGACGAACCTCATCTCACAATAAATCAAAAAACACCGGGCATGGTAGCGCATGCCTGTAATTCCGGCTACTTGGAAGGCTGAGGTGGAAGGATTGCTGGAGCCCAGCATTTTGAGGCTGCAAGGGCCCGGGGAGCAGCCACTGCACTCCAGTCTGTGTGACAGAGGAGACTCTTTATTGAGGTGTGATGAGCATACAGCTAAATGCACTCCTTTTAATTGGGGTTTGTTTGAAAAGGGTTTTGGCAAAAGCATACAGTCATATAACCACAACCACATCATGACATAGAATAAACATTTGCATCGTTCCAGAAAGTTCCCTCAGGGCCCTTCACAGTCAATCTTCTCCTACTGGAGCCTAACAACCACGAATCTATCGCTATAGATTTGCTTTCCTGGTTTTTATAAAAATAGAATCCTAGATGTTGGAGTGGCCACGGGGGCCCCACTGAGCGTTAGGGATCAGGAAGGGCCGTTGCCCCCAAAAGACCACAGGATGCGTTCAGGATTATTGCCCCCATTTCCTCCCCGTTCTACTCAGCACTAACCAATTAAGCCCTGTGAGCTAAAACGTAGAAACTCTGAGATGGGGATGAACACAAGCTAACTTTAGAAGCTCATTGCTCCCATTCTTCCCCCAAACGCAGTTTTGGCTTTCACACAACTTATAATTCAAACTTGGGTCACATCTAAGAGCCTTAGTATTGGTCACAGGTTCTGGGTCCTGTATATGCATCAAATCTTTTCAACAGTTTTGTTCTCAATTTAATATTTTTCATTCTACAGGAATTCTTAAACCCCAGGGTCAAGCCATAGTTGAAAGAGCCCATCAAATTTTAAAAAAATCAAATACATAAATTACAAGAGGGGGAGTTTAGGTATAGTTCTCCTCATCATGTTTAAATATGCTTTATTTGTTATAAACCATTTAAATTTGGATTCTTCAGGCAATTCAGCTAGGGTGGAACGGGAAACCCCAGAAGAAATGTTAAAAAAAAACCTATGGTAAAATGGAAGGATCTTCTCACAGGCCAATGGAGGGGGCCCTGATATATTATAACCAGGGGAGAGGATAGCTTGCATATTTCCACAGGATGCATCAACTCCTGTTTGGATTCCTGATCAATTCATTCGAAATCCCCCTGCAAACCCCAAGACTGAGATGGGTGCATGAATCCTGTTGAATCAAAGGAATAGCCCGGAAAAAAATATAAAAAAATAAGGGTTTCACTTCCTTTGCCCTCTCCTATTCTCCTACAACTCCAATTCCTGCCTTCCCTTACTCTTGTTTCTTGTAATCCATTCTGTGAGTTCCTTCGCCTTTATTGAAAAGGGAAGGGCAGGCTTTACGGCCATGGCGCCTAGCTCTGACTTTCAGTCTTTTCTTTTACCTTCGGAAAAGGGGCAGGTGCCAAAGGCCATGGCACCTGACCCCAGCCTCCAGTCTTTCTCTTTTACCTTTGGAGAGGGGGTGGGAGCCAAAGGCCACGGCACCTAACCCCAACCTCCAGACTTCTCCCCCCCCGCCCTTCTCAAGGGATGGCTCGAACAAAAGGATGTTAAAAATTCTTCTTTGTTGTCTTCTTATGATAAATTTTCTCAAGTTCAATTTTCCAGACAGAAGAAAAGGAATCATATAAGTGAATCCTGTTAGCAAACTACAAAATAGGTGTTAATAAGCAGACTAGACTGGAAGGACAAGTTCTTTTGGATGTATTTTATCTCTCAGTCGCACTGGCGCAGACTCCAAGACTTAAAAAAAGGGCCCAAAAACCCCTCAACTATAACTATTGGACACAGCCTTTAAAGTCTTTAACAACTGGGAGGAAAAAGAATGCAGGACCAAAATCATAGATAAACTTACTGCGTGCAGTCCGAGACATCGAGGTGGGAGAAGAGCTCACCATCTGCTACCTGGATATGCTGATGACCAGTGAGGAGTGCCAGAAGCAGCTGAGGGACCAATATTGCTTTAAGTGTGACTGTATCTGATGCCAAACCCAGGAAAAGGTGATCTGCAACTCTTTCGCCATCTGTACTGCAGAGATGCAGGAAGTGGGGTTGGCCTGTATCCTAGTATGTCTTTGTTCAATCACAGCTGTGACCTAACTGTTCAATTGTGTTTAATGGACACCACCTCTCAGCTTACCTGCTTGTCCTTCAATGATATGAAAAAGGATTTGGGCACTCATCCAGCGAGATACGGGCTTTCCCGAATGGAGAGACTGTGCTTATAACTCTAAGGTGGATATACTGTACCTGGTGAAAGACTATATATTAGTGACTGGGGTTTTAATGGCTCTACGCAATGTTTATAAGGTGTCTTGTACTGGGTGTATTTTTAACTAATTGTTTAACTAATACCTTTTACGAAGGTTTTTTTATTCTTGAGCAGCATTTATTTGATGATTCTTGTATAATTGTCATCTCGTTAGTATGATGCATATGGTTTACGATATTGTATGAGGCTAATGCTCTTTTAGAAAGACAGAAAAGATTTTGGCTACTTTTAATTTTAGGAGTTACAGCTTTAATAGCTACTTTTGAGCTGTAGCATTATCTAGGGAAGTTCATACAACTACGTTTGATGATCGGCTGTTAAAAACATTTTTATTGCCATAGCTATTCAGGAAATCGTAGACCAGAAGTTGGAAAATAAGGTTAGTGCTTTGGAGGAAGGAGTTTTTTGCAGTAGGGCAAGAACTTGTGACCTTAAAAAAGAAATTGGCTCTCCACTGTCACTCTGGTTTAAATCTGTCCATACTTGGGACAAAGTAACTTGGAATTTGGGGCCATTCGGACCTGAGTATAGACCTTACTAAAATTTCATCAAGAAATTCAGGCATCATTTGCTAATCAAAATCTTTTTTGCTATACTCATCATGTGGGGAAATTTTCGGAGCAGTGATTCTTTTTTTGCTGTTTTTTTCTCCAATCATCTTCAGAGTGCTAAAGAAGAGCAATACGGATTTTTATGGTTTCATGCTAAAAAATAAAAAAGGGGGGGATGTTGGGAGCCGGCCATGGAGGCCCCCTGAGCGTTAGGGATCAGGAAGGGCCTTGACCCGAGACCACTAGGATGTGTTGGGGGCTATCGACCCCATTTCCTCCCCCCTTTTTACTCAGCACTAACCAGATTAAGCTCCTGTGAGCTCAAAAAATAAAAAAATCAGAGACCGGGACGAACACAAGTAACTTTTGAAGCTCATTGCTCCCATTCTTCCACAAAATGCAGTTTTGGCTTTCATTCAACTTACAATTCAAACTCGTGTCACATCTAAGAGCCTTAGTATTGGTCACGGCTTTTGGGGCATGATCTTAGGATTTATTGAAGGTGTAAATTGTAGAATACAGTTTTAGAAGACAGCCATTTTGTTGAAAAATGCGGCTGGGTTACTTGCAGGTAGCCCACGGTGAACTTTGGACTGGGCCACATTCCAAAATTTTGAGATGGGCCACTTTCGTCTGTAAAGTAAATACTTAAGCTTCTATAGAATTGTTTAACTTGGCATAAATCAATCAGCTTAGGATGAAAAGGGTTTTTAGAATATGTCAGTCACAGATTAGGTTTCCTTTGTTATGGGATTTTAAGATTTTCATATGAAAAGGGTTTAAAGGGAATCATTGATTAAGTTTTCATGGATTTAAAGGGTTTTTGGTGGGTGGGGGACGCCCCCCCACATCTGACTTTGTGTATAAAAGACCCATTGTAATTCCCAAAAACACTCATTTGCTTCTGCACTAGACTGGAGTCCAGTCTCTTTCTTTCTCTCTTCTTCCCCCCAATCGCCGACGCCGTCTCCACTTTTGGGGTACCCTGAACCAGCGGGAGTGGTCTCCGGCACCTGGAGTATGTAGTATTTTGCGTCTAGCTTCTTTCAGCATAATGCCTTTGGAATTCATCTCTGCTGTTCACGTCAGGAGTCTGACCCTTTTTCAGTGCTAAGTAGTGTTCCACTGTTTTTTTTTTCCATTATCAGTGGGTTTCTAGTTTGGAGCTGTTATGAATAAAGTTATTCTAAACACTTGATTCAAGCCTTTGTATGTGCTTTTTCATTTCTCTAGAGTAAAATTAGGAGTGGTATTCCTATGAGGGGATCTGTTATGTTTAGAAGATACTGCCCAGTTGTTTCTCACACTTGTTTGTTTTTTTTTTGAGTTGGAGTCTCACTCTGTCCCCAGACTGGAGTGCAGTGGCCGCCCCCGGCCACTGCAGCCTTGACCTGCTGGGCTCCGGCGATCTACTGGTTGCACTCCCAAACACCCGGCAAATTTTTTTGATTTATTGTGGAGATGAGGTCTCCCAAGTTCCCCAGGCGGGTCTCAAACCCCGGGGGCTCAGGCAATCCACTCACCTCGGCCTCCAAAGTGCTGGAGTTACAGGCTGAGCCACAGACCCCGGCCTGTTTCTCACACTTGTATCTTTTTGCCTTCACTCCTGCACTGCATGGGGTTTTCATTTTATTTGCTCTACATCTTTGCTTTGCTAGTATTGGGGACGATAAATCTTTACTTTTTTTTTAACCTCTTTAACTTGAGCATTTAGTGGTATTTTACTGGATTTTTTAATTTGCATTTTCCTTATGACTGATTTTTTTTTTTTTTTGAGTTGGAATCTCACTCTGTCACCCAGTGAGCCACCACGCCAGCATGACTGATCATGTTAAACATCTTTTTTTTTTTTGAGCCAGAATCTCACTCTGTCACCCAGACTGGGTGCAGTGGCACACTCACAGCCACCACAGCCTCAACCCCGGGGCTCAGGTGATCCTTCTGCCTCACCCTTTCCCAAGTAGAAACATCTTTTGAGCCAGGCGCAGTGGCTCACGCCTGCAATCCCAGCATTTTGGGAGGCGAAGGTGAGAGAATTGCCTGAGCCCACAGGTTCAAGACCAGCCTGGACAACATGACGAGACCTTGTCTCTACAATAAATCAAAAACTAGCTGGGGATGGCAGTAGCGCCTGTGTTTCAGCTACTTGGAAGGCTTTAGATGGCAGAAATGTCTGAGCCCAACAGATCGAGGCTGCAATGGCCCTGAGCACACCACTGCACTCCAGCCTGGGTGACAGAGTGAGACTCGAGTCAAAAAAAAAAAGAAAGAAACATCTTTTGATATATGTATTTCCCATTTGTATATCTTCTTTGTAAAGTACTAGTCAAAATTTTTTTCCAATATTTATGTGTGTGTGTGTTGGAGTCTCAGATGCCCAGGCTGGAATGCAGTGGGATGCTCACAGCTCACTGCAGCCGCCAACCCTGAGCTCAAGCGATCCTTCCACCTCAGCCTTGAGTAGTTGGGACTACAGGCACGCACCGCCATGCCTGGTTTATTTTGTTTATTTTTTGTAGAGACGAGGTCTCACTGTATCACCCAGGCTGGTCTCAAACTCCTGGGCTCAAACTAACCTCTTGCCTCAGCCAGACATACATGAACCACCGTACGCAGCCCTTTTTTTGCCAATTTTTTTTTCTTTTGAGTTGGAGTCTCATCTTGTCACCCAGGCTGGAGTGCAGTGGCATGCTCATGGCCACTACAGCCTCGACCCGCTGGGTTCAGGCGATACTTCTGCCTCAGCCTTCCAGGTAGCCGGGAAATACAGATGCACGCCACCGCGCCCGGGTAGTTTTTGTGGTTTATTGTAGAGACGAGGTCTTCAAGTTGCCCAGACTGGTCTCGAACCTGCAGGCTCAGGCAATCCTCTCGCCTCTGCCCCCCAAAGTGCTGGGATTACAGGCTGAGCCACGGCGCCCGGTCTTTTTTGCCAAATTTTAAGAGTGTTATCTCAATTATTGAATTGAAGAGTTTTATTTTTATTTATTTATCTATTTATTTATTTTTGAGTTGGAGTTTCATTCCGTCGCCCAGACTGCAGTGCAGCGGCCGCTCCCGGCCACCGCAGCCTCGACCTGCCGGGCTCCCGCGATCCTTCCGCCTCAGCCTTCCAAGTAACTGGAAGCACAGGTGCGCGCTACATGCCCGGCTAATTTTTTGATTTATTGTAGAGATGAGGTCTCGCCAAGTTGCCCAGGCGGGTCTCGAACCCGCAGGCTCAGGCAATCCACTCGCCTTGGCCTCCCAAGGCGCGGGATACAGGCTGAGCCACCGAGCCGGTTTATTCCTCTCATTTTCTTTCATTCTTTCTTTCCTCAATATGTAACCCAGGCTGGAGCTCAGTGGGCTATTCAGAGGTGCAATCGTAGCTCACTGCAGCCCATGAAGTCCCGGGCTCGAGTGATCCTCCCACCTCAGCCTCATAAGTAGTGGAACTACAGGTGTGCACTGTTGTTTTTCATTTTGATGGAGTCTAACATCATGTTTTCCTTGATGGTTTGTGTTTTTTGTGTCTACCTAAAAGTCTTCACCTACTCCAAAGTTGCAGATATTCTCCTATGATTTCTTCTAGAGGCTTTATGTTTGTAACTCTTTCCTTTAGGTCTGATTCATGAGTTGAATTTTGTGCATGATGTGAGGCAAAGAACAAGATTTGTTCTTTTGCACATGGATACCCAGCTGTTCTGGCACCGTTTGTTCAAGACTGTCCTCCTCCCATTGAATTACCTTGGCACCTTTGCCAAAAAATTTAAATTTATCGTGTGTGGGAGTCTATTTCTGGACTCTCACTTCAGTTTCTTTACCAATGCTACACTGTCCTGATTACTATAGAATTAGAGTAAACGAGGGTGCGCATGGGGCTCACACTTAGCATCCCAAATACTTTGAGAGGCGAATGCAGGAGGATCACTTGAGGCTAGGAGTATGAGATCAGCCTGGGCAGCATAGCAAGGTCTCATCTCTACAAAACACGAAAAAACAAAGAAATTAGCCAGGCGTGGTAGTGCAGGTCTGTAGTCCCAGCTGCTTGGGAGTCTGAGGCAGAAGGATCGCTTGAGCCCCGGAAGTTGAGACTGTGATGAGCCGTGACTGTTCCACTGCACTCTAGCTTGGGCAACAGAGTAAGATCCTGACTCAAAAAAAAAAAGGGGGGGGGGGGAGTGATCTTAAACTCAGATAGTATAAATCTTTCAGTGTCGGTCTTCTTCCTCAAAATCATTTTGGCTGGTCTAGGCAATTTGCATTGCCATGCAAATTTCAGAATCAGCTTGTCAGTTTACAGAGGGTGGAGGCTGCTGGGTTTTTATT
This sequence comes from Cephalopachus bancanus, assembly GCA_027257055.1. NCBI lineage: Eukaryota > Metazoa > Chordata > Mammalia > Primates > Tarsiidae > Cephalopachus > Cephalopachus bancanus. Next base: position 47,449 of record JAPVLO010001744.1, on the reverse strand, counting down.
GTGAGTGAATTGACTCTACAGATAAATCCAGAAAGAAGTGACATCTTAACAATAATGAGTCTTTCAGCCCATCAGTGTGATATTTCTCTCCATTTATTTCCAGTTCTTTGCTTCTTCCTAGTGACAATTTGTAGCTTTCAGTGCATGAGTTTTGCACATATGCTACTAAGTTGTCTCTAAGTATTTCATATTTTTGATATTGTAAATGGTACTTTTAAATGTTGATTTCGGATTGTTCATTGCTAGTATATAGAAATACTATGGAGTTTGTTCACTGTTTATCCTGCAGCCTTACTAAATTCATTTATTAATTCTACTGGAATTTTCTGTCGATTTCTTAGGGGTTTTTTGTTTGTTTGTTTTATGCAATCACATCATTTGTGAAGACACTTTTACTTTTCCCCTTTTTATTCTATATGCCTTTTATTCCTTTTCCTTACCTTAATGCACTAGCTCGGACTCTCAGTACAGCAATGAGTAAAAGTGGTAAGAGCAAACATCCTTGTCTTGTTCCTGATCACGGGGAAAAAACTGTCACCATTAACTATGATGTTAACTGTATTTTTTGCATAGATGTCCTTTTTTTTTTTTTGAGTCGGAGTCTCACTCTGTCGCCCAGACTGGAGTGCAGTGGCCGCTTCCGGCCACCGCGGCCTCGACCTGCTGGGCTCTGGTGATCCTTCCACCTCAGCCTTCCGAGTAGTTGGAACACAGGCGTGCGCTACCACGCCCAGCTAATTTTTGATTTATTGTAGAGATGCGGTCTCGCCAAGTTGCCCAGGCGGGTCTCGATCCCACAGGCTCAGGCAATCCACTCACCTCAGCCTCCCAAATTGCGGGATTGCAGGCTGAGCCACCGAGCCTGGCTTCCTTCATCTTAACGGCTGCTGATTGTTCTGTAGTACCAGTTACTCAGGAGGCTGAGGCAAGAGGATCACTTAAGTCCAGGAGTTTGAAGCTGCAGTGAGCTAGGATCATACAACTGTCTTCTAGCCATGGTGATGGAAGGAGACCCTGTTGAGATAGACAAAGAGACAGAGGAGAGAGGTAAGAAAAAGAAGAGAGGAGAGAGAGGAGAGAGAGGTGAGAGACAGAGAACATGTCTGGCCAGGTGTGCACAGCCCTGCACTTTCTTTCCTCCAGCTGTTCCCTCCATTTCTATTTTCTGGAGGAGATTGTATAGGATTTGTAATCTTTCTCCCGTAATGTTTTCTAGAATTCACCGATGAAGCTCTTATATAAACCTGGAGTTTTCTCTGTGAGAATGTTTTAAATTACAAATTTCAATGTCTTTAACAGAGGTGGGGCTATTCGGGTTATCTACTTCTTATCCTAAATGAGACTTGATTGTTTGCATCTTTCAAGGACTTTGTCCATTTCATCTAAGTTGTTGAATTCATCCTCTTACTATCTTTTTTAATGTTTGTAGGATCTGTAGTGATGTTCCCTTTTTCCTTCTCCATATTGGTTATTTGTATCTTCTCTCTATTTTTTCTGATCAATCTGGCTAGAGCCTTACCAATGTCATTGCTCTTTTCAAAGAAGCAGCTTTTTCTTTTCTATATTTACTCTTGCTTTTTGCATTTTCTATTTTATTGATTTCTACTCTTTGTGATTCTCCCTTATGCATGGTTTGTATTGAAATTGGCTTTCCTTTTCCAGTTTATTTTCTTTCTTTCTTTTCAGACAGGGTCTCACTCTGCCACCCAGGCTGGAGTACAGTGACATGATCACAGCTCACTGCAGCCTCAAACTCCTGGGCTCAAATGATCCTCCCACCTCAGCCTCCCAAGTAGCTAGAACTATAGGAGTCTATCACCACACCCAGCTAATATATATATTTTTTCTTTTCTTTTTTTTTTTAGAGAGGAGGTCTCACTATGTTGCCCAAGCTGGTATCAAAATACTGACCTCAAACAATCCTCCCACCTCAGCCTCCCAAAGTGTTGTGATTACAGGAGTTTCTTTTCTTTCTTTCTTTCTTTTTTTTTTTTGAGTCGGAGTCTCAATCTGTCACCCAGGCTGGAAGGCAGTGACACGCTCCCGGCCATCGTAGCCTCAACCTGCTGGGCTCTTGGCATCCTTCCCCCTCAGCCTTCCAAGTAGCCAGAACTACAGGCATGCGCTACCACACCCAGCTTGTTTTTTATTTATTGTAGAGATGAGGTCTTGCCAAGTTGCCCAGGCAGGTCTCGAACCCACGGGCTCAGGCAATCCACTCACCTCGGCCTCCCAAGGTGCTGGGATTATAGGCTGAGCCACCAAGCCCGGCCTCTTTTTTGTTTTTTTAACAGACAGGGTCTCACTTTGTTACCTAAGCTGATCAGGAGTTTCTTAAAGTGGAAGTTTAGGCTGGGCATGGTGGTTCACACTTGTAATCCCAGTACTTTGGGAGACTGAGGTGGAAGGAATGCTTGAGTCCAGGAGTTCAAGATCAGCCTGGGCAACATAGTGAGACCTCAGCTTAACAAAAATAAAAATAAAAAATTAGCTGGGCTCGGTGGCTCAGCCTGTAATCCCGTGCTTTGGGAGGCTGAGGTAAGTGGATTGCCTGAGCCCGTGGGTTCGAGGACCCCCCTGGGCAACTTGGCGAGACCTCATCTCTACAATACATCAAAAAATCAGCAGGGCGTGGTGGCGCATGCCCGTAATTCCGGAAGGCTGAGGCGGAAGGATCACCGGAGCTCAGCAGGTCGAGGTTGCAGTGGCCGGGAGTGGCCACTGCACTCTAGTCTAGATGACAGAGTGAGACTCCAACTCAAAAAAATAAAATAAATAAAATAGATAAAAATAAAAATAAATTAAAAATTAGTTGGGTGTGGTGGTGCATGCCTGTAATCCCAGGTACTGAGGAGACTGAAGTGGGAGGATCACTTGTGCCCAAGAGGTCAAGGCTGTAGTAAGCTGTGATCACACCACTGTGCTCCAGCCTGGGTGGCAGAGTAAGACCCTGTCTCAAAAAAAGAAAGAAAGCTTAAATAATTGATTTTGGACCTTTCTCCTTTTCTTTTCTTTCTTTCTTTCTTTCTTTCTTTTTTTTTTTTTTTGATTCGAAGTCTCACTCTCATGGCCACTGCATCCTTGACCTGCTGGGTTCAGGTAATTCTTCTGCCTCAGCCTTCCAAGTAGCTGGAACTACAGGCACAAGCTACCACGCCTGGCTTATTTTTTTATTTATTGTAGAGACGAGATCTCACCAAGTTACCCAGGCTGGTCTTGAACCTCTGAGCTCAGGCAATTCTCTTGCCTTGACCTCCCAAAATGCTGGGATTACAGGCATGAGCTACCATGTGAGGCCATTTTTCTACTATTCTAATACAAGCAGTTAATGTTATTTTCCTCTAATTACTTGTTTAGTTGAATTCCCAAATTTTGATATATTCTATGTTTTCATTCTTTTCAGTTAAAGATATTTTCTAATTTCACCTGTGATTTCTTCTTTGGTTCATGTGTTATTTAGAAGTAAATATCTTGTTGGGCACAAGTGGCTCACGCCTATAATCCCAGCACTTTGGGAGGTCGAGGTGAGAGGATTGTCTGAGCCCACGGGTTCAAAATCAGCCCGGGCAACTTAGCAAGATCTCATCTCTACAATAAATCAAAGAATCAGCCAGGCATGGTGGTACTAGTTCCAGCTACTTGGAAGGTTGTGGCAGAAGGATTGCCTGAGCCCAGCAGGTCAAGGCTACAGTGGCCATGAGCGTGCCAATGCACCCCAGCCTGGGCATCAGAGTGAGACTCCGACTCAAAAAAAAAAAACAACAAAAAGATAGCTAGAAAATTTCTAAATCTTTTGAAAGGAAAAAAGATAGATATCTACTTTTTTTATTTTTTGAGTCGAAGCCTCACTCTGTTGCCCAGGCTGGGGTGCAGTGGCATACTCACGGCCACCACAGCCTGGACCGGCTGGGCTCCAGCCATCCTTCCGCCTCAGCCTTCCAAGTAGCCGGAACTTACAGGCATGTGCCACCACGCCTGGCTGATTTTTTCATTTATTGTTGAGATGAGGTCTTGAACCCAAGGGCTCAGGCAATCCTCTCACCTCGGCCTCCCAAAGTGCGGGGATTATCGGCGTGAGCCATCGCACCGGGCAGAGCCTTTGTAATTTATTGAGGCTTTTTCAATTGCCCAGAATGTTGTCTATGTTGGTTAGTGTTTTGTGTGCACTTGAGAAGAATGCATATTCTGCTGTTTGTTGAATGTAGCATTCCATAAATATCAATTAGGTCAATTAGGTTGCTAGTGTTTCTCAAATCTACATTCTTCTTATTTTTTTTCTATTTGCTTTATCAATTACAAAGAAAGAAAGAATGTTGAAGTCTGCAAGTATGTTTGAAGATTTTTCTATCGTAGAACCCTTTTGTGCTATCAGTTTTGCTTCATATATTCAGGAGATTTGTGATTAGGTGCTTACATATTTGAAATGGTTGTGTTTCCTTGATCATTTGTCCTTTTTTCGTTATGAACTGTCCCTCTTTTTTTTGAGTTGGAGTCTCACTCTGTTGCCCAGACTGGAGTGCAGTGGCAGCCTCGACCTGCTGGGCTCCGGCGATCCTTCCGCCTCAGCCTTCCAAGTAGCTGGAACTACAGGCGCGCGCTACCACGCCTGGCTAATTTTTGATTTATTGTAGAGATGAGGTCTCGCCAAGTTGCCCAGGTGGGTCTTGAACCTGCGGGCTCAGGCAATCCACTCACCTCAGCCTCCCAAAGCGCAGGATTACAGGCTGAGCCACCGAGCCCGGCTGAAGTGTCCCTCTTTATCTCTGGTAATACTCTGTCTTGAATTCGACTCTACCTGATATTAGTCAAGCTGGCTTTCCTATACTCAGTGTTTGGTATGTAGGTTTCACTTTAAACACGTCTGTGTCTTTATGCTTAAAACATGCTTCTTGTAAATAACATATAGCTATTTTATGTAGCCTGACAGTCTCCGCCTTTTAACTGGTGTGTGTGGCAGATTGTGTTTTTCAAAGGTAGCCCCAACAATATCTCCCATCCACATGCTCTTCTGGAACCTTGCCACTTCCCCATCAAGAGGTGGAATTTAACCCTTCCCCCTATAATCTGGGCAGGCTTGTGACTTGCTCGTAACCCAGATAATATGGTAAAAGTGGTGCTGATTGAATAGAGTGGCTGGGTGAGAAAAGGCAATGCAGCTTCCGTCTTGTTAGCAGAGACTCTCACTCTTTGAGCATTCAGCGGCCATGTAAGCAGTCCAACTTCCCCGGGGCTACAAAAAGCCCAAATCAGCCATCATGGCGAGACCACATGGAATGGCTCTGAGACAGCGTGAGCAGGGAGAGATGTCCAGGCAGCTCTCAGTTGATCCAGCACGGTTCCAGCCTCAGAGTCTGTCAGCCACCACGTGAGAGAGCCTGAGCCAGACCTGCCCAGGTAGGCCCTTCTCACTTTATTTCTTTAAAAAATTAGGGATACACACACACACAGACACACACACACACACACACACAGATAGAAGTTGACATTTTAGCCATTTTAAAATTTTATTTATTTATTTATTCGAGTCAGAGTTTCACTCCGTTGCCCAGGCTGGAATGCAGTGGTACTGCAGCCTCAACCTGCTGTGCTCAGGCAATCCTTCCGCCTCAGTCTTCCAAGTAGCTGGAACCACAGGCGCACGCCACCATGCCCAGCTAATTTTCTGATTTACTGTAGAGACGAGAGCTCGCCAATTTGCCCAGGCTGGTCTCGAACCCCTGGACTCAGACAATCCTCTCGCCTCTGTCTCCCAAAGTGCTGGGATTACATGTGTGAGCCACTATGCCCGACTCATTTTAACCATTTTATTTATTTATTTATTTATTTTTGAGTTGGAGTCTCACTCTGTCGCCCAGACTGGAGTGCAGTGGCCGCTCCCGGTCACCGCAGCCTCGACCTGCTGGGCTCCGGCGACCCTTCCGCCTCAGCCTTCCAAGGAGCTGGAACTACAGGCACGCGCTACCACGCCCAGCTAATTTTTGATTTATTGTAGAGATGAGGTCTCGCCAAGTAGCCCAGGCGGGTCTCGAACCCGCGGGCTCAGGCAATCCACTCACCTCAGCCTCCCAAAGGTGCGGGATTACAAGCTGAGCCACCGAGCCCGGCTCATTTTAACCATTTTTAAATGCACAGTTCAGGCCTGGCTCGGTGGCTCAACCTGTAATCCCAGCACTTTGGGAGGCCGAGGAGAGTGGATTACCTGAGCCTGCAGGTTCGAGACCAGCCCGCACAACTTAGCAAGACCTCATCTCTACAATAAACAAAAATTAGCCAGGCGTGGTAGCATGCTTATAGTTCCGGCTACTTGGAAGGCTGAGGTGGAAGGATCGCTGGAGCCCAGCAGGTCGAGGCTGTGGTGGCCATGAGCTTGCCGCTGCACTTCAGCCTGGGCAATAGAGTGAGTTCCCTGCTCAAATAAATAAATAAATAAATAAATAAATAAATAAAGTATTTCCTCTTTTTTATTGACTTTTTAGTTATCTCTTGAGTGTTTTTTTAAAGCTGTTTCCCTAGAGATGATAGTTTTCCTAATTTAGCACAATCTACCTTCAAAACAATGTCCTGCTGCTTCATAAACAATGTAAGATGCTACACCCCTGGTGTTTTTGTTGCGTTTTTTTCTTTTACAGAAAATATGCAAACAGATCACGCTACACTGCATCGCTATTCTTTTTTGCTTCAAGTAATAATTGTATATACCACCCCTTCTGATGCTGTCCACTCCTTCCTTCCATTTGGTATCTTTTCTCTTCTACCTGAAGAATGTATTTTAGCATTTTGTTCATTGCACATCTGCTAGAGAGGAATTCTTATTTACTCTCCTCTGGGAATGACACTTTATTTTTTTTTCAATAATCAATATTTTTTATTATGATATTGTGGGGTACAGTTAAGGGTTAGGTCTACAAATATGCTTCGTTCTGTCACCCTTGTTGATAAGAGGTGTCTCCCTGGGGAATGACACTTTATTTAGCCTTTTTTTTTTGGAGTCAGAGTCTCACTTCGTCACCCACGCTGGAGTGCAGTGACACGCTCGACCTTGACCTGCTGTGCCCCGGCTATTCTTCCACATCAACCTTCCAAGTAGCCGGAACTACAGGTACGCACCACCATGGCCGGTTAATTTTGTTTGATGTTTTGTAGAGATGAGGTCTCGCCAAGTTGCCCAGGCTGATCTCAAACCCCCTGGGCTCAAGCAATCCTCTCACCTCCACCTCCCAAAGTGCTGGGATGACAGGCGTGAGCCACCGCGCCGGGCTAAATGTTGAATTCCATCTCTTCAAGTAGCTCCTTTGCCTTTTCTCTCTCTGTACTGCTGTGCCATCTGGTGCGCCCCAATCTCAGATGCTTTGATCCTTTTCCCGCTCCTGCTTCTCGTTGTGTTTCAGTTTGAATATTTTCTACTTACTGTCTTCAAGTTCATTGATTCATCTCTCTTTCATGCTCCGTCTGCTGATAAGTCCATGAAGACTATTCATCTCTAATACCATATTTTGCATTGCTAGCATTTCCACTTGACATTTTTTTTTAGTTGTGCCCATGACTAAGATTTATACAGCAAAAGGATCAGAAGAAAAATAACGAAGGAAAAAGGTACGTTGGAGGAAGTTTGGAGAAAACCAGGCACAAGCTTCCTCTCCCAGTGACGTCAGACAGGACATGCTGAATCCTTCCAGCATCAAATTGTGGCAACAGATGTGAGTGTTGTCTACTAGGGAAACTTGTCTGAGTCTGAGAGTCCAGGATTTCTACTGGGGGTCAGTTTCATAGGCTCCCTCTGCCTGGCACACACCAAAGTTCTGGACTCTAAGGAGGAAAGCAGTGTTTGTATACACATCTAGGGTGTTCCCTAAGTGCTAAGCCAATGAGGTGCTGCTGTCAGTTAGGGATGGTAGGTGGGAGCACCCCCAAATCCAAGTTCTCACATGCTAGTCAATGGCTTACCTTGCAAGCAGGACTTTCTAAGGAAACTAGTCTTGGGTTCATTTGGCTCTTTGTAACCGTGTTCCTGTCTCTTCCGAAATTTCCCATCTGCTCACACACATTGTCCATCTTTTTACACTAGGCTATTTAACATATTTATGTGTCTGATCATCCCAGCATCTAGGCCATCTATGAGTTTTGTTCTATTGACTGTTTCCTCTCTTGACAAGTTGTATTTCCTTACTTCTTCACATGTATCTTAATTTTTAAATATATACCAGATATTCTATGTAATGGTACAGTGGGGTACACAACAAATAACATTATGCCCCCAAAAGGGCATGGCTTTTATTCTTTCAGGCCATGTGTGTGTGTGTGTGTGTGTGTGTGTGTGTGTCTGTGTGTGTGTGTGTGTGTGTGTGTGTGTGTGTGTGTGTGTGTGTGTGCTGGAGGGTGGGTGGAATTGAGTCAGTCTGGCCTGGGCTTTCTTGTTGCTGTAGCTTGACTCAATTCCACTTTACTTTCTTTTTTCTTTTTTTTTTAGTCGGAGTCTCACTCTGTGGCCCAGGCTGGAGTGCTGTGGCACACTGTTTATGGACACCCCAGCATCAACCTGCTGGACTCCAGTGATCCTTCTGCCTCAGCCTTCCAAGTAGCTGGAACTACAGGCAAGTGCCACCGCACCCAGCTAATTTTTTGATTCATTGTATAGATGAAGTCTCACCATGTTCCCTAGGCTGGTCTCAAGCCCCCAATCCTCTCGCGTCGGCCTCCCAAAGTGCTGGGATGACAGGCGTGAGCCACCACGCCCGGCTCCCCTTTACTTTCAGTGATTTTAGAGCAGGCTCAGAACCTTCTCGTTAGCAGCACTTTGGGGGACTCCAGTTCTCCTGCCCTGCCCGAGGCTTCAGCAGACCCCAAGTCCCTTCCGCCTGGGTCCGTCCCTTTCAGTGCTCCCCCCCTTCTGCAGTCGCCCGTCTTTGTCCACAGCGGAAGGTCCGGAGTGCAGCGCGGTTCCTCTCCGTTCTCTTGCCCTGTGTTCAGACCTCAGCAGTCTTGGCACACCTGCGCCTCAGGGAGCAGCCCTCAGCCAGCTGTGTTGCCTTCACACCATCTGGGTGGAGGCCCGTGGAGGAGAGTTCGTGGGCGAGTGCAAACTCGCTTGAATCCGAGGCCCCAGGGATTCGCAGCCGTCCTGCCATCCCACACTCGGCCTTGGAAAACGTGTTGAAAGTTTCTGTTGCTTTCTCACACGGTCTATGGCAGCCTCTTCTTCCTGCCACTGCTCTGCCAAGGCGAAAAGCAGTCGTGAAGCTCTCTTCTCCTAGAAAGGGTTTTTTCAGATTTTGATTCCAGCCGGGCGCGGTGGCTCATGCCTAGAAGCCCAGCACTTTGGGCGGTTCGAGACCACCCTGGGCAACATGGCGAGACCTCGTCTCTACCATCAATCAAACCATTCGCCGGACGTGGTGGCGCGTACCTGTAGTTCCAGCCACTTGGAAGGTAGAGGCGGAAGGCTCGCCTGAGCCCACCGGGTCAAGGCTGCCGTGGCTGGGAGTCTGCCACTGCCCTCCAGCCTGGGCAACAGTGAGACTCCGACTGAAACAAAAAGAAAAGATGTGGGTTCCTTTTCTTCCCAACCTCCGCTTCCCAGTAGCCTTCAAACAAAATAAGACTATAATCGTATAGGCTGTTCGGCTTCTTCTTGTAGCTAGGTGGGAGGGATGTTGTCTTGCAACTTTCTATATTTTATGCAGAAGCCAAATATCCATATACTGCATTTTTAATGGGTGCTGCCACCAAAAGCTCCTGTTTGTTCTCTGAATGTTCCTTTTTATAGCAGCCTATTCTTGTTTCACGGATACATTTACATTCTGTTACTTCCCTGAGGAAGTTAATGGGTTTAAAAAAATACTTCTTAGCTCTCATAGTTGTGTTTCCCACCAATTGTATTCTTTTTGGTTTTGATCTTTATCTTTCTTGGTTTTGTGTTAGAGGCTTTCCTTGGGCGTCTGATGATCTTTGGTTGTCTTATATTTAGGGATGGGGACACATTGGTTGGGCAGGGTGGCTCACACCTGTCGTTCCAACACTTTGGGAGGCTGAGGTGGGAGGATCACTTGAGGTCAGGAGTTCAAGACCAGCCTGGGCAACATAGCAAGACTCCGTCTGCACAAAAACAAAAATTAAAAATCAACTGGGTGTGTTGGGACTTGCCTGTAGTCCCAGCTACTTGGGAGGCTGAGGCGGGAGGATGGTGAGAGCCCGGGAGTTTGAGGCTGCAGTGACTACATTCTAGCTTGGGTGACAGAGTGAGACTCCTCTTCCAAAAAAAATTGGAGGCATTAATGACCTGATGGGAAGGGCCTGTCAACTATGAGCTTCACTGTAGCGTGACCTAGCTGGGCCATCTTACTGGGGAACCCCAAAGTTACTAGCTTCAGTTCCGTCATCTTGAGATGATCAAATAGCCCAGAGGAAGCTCTTCAGTGTGACGCCTGAGGCTGGCCGTCAGCACCCCAGGAAGCGAGTGGGCCCAGAAGGCCCTAGGTGGTCCACACCCGGCGCATCCACATTCTGTACCGTCTCCGTTTCCTGGTGCTCCCGGTTGAGACACACTTTGTTTGAGACACACTTTGTTCCATCCTCTCCAAAGCGAGTACTTCCTCTTCTGCTAGAATGGGAGAAGGCACTGGAGAGCTCAGTGCCTCTTAAACAGCTTTTCAGCTGTACCTCCGTATTTCCCGTTTTCACTGCTAATCCCTGAGCCGTGTGCGTTCGCAATGAAATTTGGGGGAAGCTCAACTTTCCCTTCTTTTTCTTCTTTTTTTTTTTTTGATTCAGAGTCTCGCTCTGTTGCCCAGGCTGGAGTTCAGTGGCAGGATCACGGCTAATTGCAGCCTCAGCCTCCTGGGGTTAGGTGATCTTTCTGCATCAGCCTCCCAAGTAGCTGGGACTACAGGCGTGGGCCACCAAGCCCCAGCTTATTTTTTTATTTTTTATTTAAAAAAATTTTTTTAGTTGGAGTCTCACTCTGTTGCCCAGGCTGGAGGGCAGTGACACGCTCACGGCCACCACAGCCTCGATCTGCTGGGCTCAGGTGAGCCTTCCGCCTCTACCTTCCAGGTAGCTGGAATCACAGTTATGCACCACCACGTCTGGCTAATTTTTTGATCTACTGTAGAGATGAGGACTTGCCATGTTGCCCAGGCTGGTCTGGAACCCGTGGGCTCAGACAATCCTCTCACCTTCACCTCCCAACATTCTGGGATTATAGGTATGAGCCACTGCACCTGGCCTATTTATTTTTATTTTTTTCTAGAGACCAGGTCTCTATGTTGCCCAGGTTGGCCTGGAACTTCTGGATTCAAGAAATCCTCTCTCCTTGGCCTCCCAGACTGAGGGGATTATAGGCGTGAACCACCATGCCTGGCCCAGTTTTCCCTGTCGCTCCAACTTTCTTGGGTCTGTTATACCAGTTATTGCTCAGTTATCACAATTTTGTTGCTGTTATCTCTTCTCCCATTATTTTTGTCCCCGGGAATTGTTCCTTTTTAATAAGTCAGTCACTGTCATCCAAGCAGGGTTTCAGGAGGGAGAGAAAGTAAACGCATGTGTTTAATCTGTCACCTTCACTTTCAAGTCAACAGTATGTGGAGAAAGTCTGGAAGATCCGCCGAATGGCAAAGAGGGGGGCTGGCTAGGGGCATGTGGCAGAATTGTGATATTCATGCGACAGCTTGCTTGGAGCTCATAAATCTCTAGGGATATCAGTCTACACACTCACATGCTTTATCCAGGCTGTGAGGGAGAACAGGGAAGTCAAGTGGGCAATTCCCGTCCAAGCCTGGGGTTTTGTAGGCTGAGTGTAAAGGAAAAACAAGGAAATAGGTGACTTCAGTGTGCGACAGGCTAAGCAAAATGCCTACCAAGACACAGCTCCCTGCGGCAGGAGTGCCACTAGCCAGTGATTTACACATAGATGCTGGATTAGTCGGTTCGGGCTGCCATCACACAATGCCACAGACTGGGTGGCTTAAACAACAGAAATGTATCTTCTCACAGTTCTGGAGTCTGAAAGTCCCGGATCAAGGTCTGGCAGTGTCAATTTCTGGTGAGGGCTCTCTTCCTGGTTTACAGACAGCTGCCTTCTAGCTGTGTCCTCACATGGCGAGGGGCAAGGGAAAGGTGTTTTCTTGTGTTTCTTCTTCATTTTTTTTTTGAGTTGGAGTCTCACTCCGTCGCCCCAACTGGAGTGCAGGGCCGCTCCCGGCCACTGCAGCCTTGACCTGCTGGGTTCCGGCGATCCTTCCGCCTCAGCCTTCTGAGTAGCTAGAACTACAGGTGCGTGCTACCACGCCCGGCTGTATGTTTCTTCTTAGAAAGTTACAAATCCTATGGGCAGCATAGATGCCCCATCTGGGGGTTAGTGCTTCAACACAGGAATGTTAAGGGAACACAAGGGCTGCGCACGGTATCTCACACCTGTAATCCCAGCACTTTGGGAGGCAGAGGTGAGAGGACTGCCTGAGTCCAGGAGTTTGTGACCAGCCTGGGCAACTTGGCGAGACCTCGTCTCTACAATAAATCAAAAAATTAGCCGGGTGTGGTAGCTCATGCCTGTAGTTCCAGCTACTTGGAAGCCTGAGGCGGAAGGATCGCCAGAGCCTACCAGGTCAAGGCTGCAGTGACTGTGAGCGTGTCACTACACTCTAGCCTGGGTGACAGAGTGAGACTCTGACTCAAAAAAAAGGGGTGGGGACACAAGCATTCAGTCCATAACAGATGGCCATACTGTGCATCACATAGCCTGCACCAGCCTTGGCCTCTATAGGCCCTATGAAGTCACCTGGCTTGAAAGCCCTGCCCAAATAAGTATTTGAGCCAATTAGTTTCTTTCTCTTGCAATTTGAGCTGCAGTGAGATGAGAAGTCAGAAGGCATGTGCAGGAAGAGCAATGGGAAACAGAGACAGAGACTAGGATTAAGCAGAAGCAAAGAGAGGAAGAAAAGGCGCGCGCGCGCGCACACACACACACACACACACACACACACACACACACGGAGGAGGGGTCCCGTGGCTGGTGGGCGGAGACAGGCACAACAGGGTCAGTCCCTGAAACGGTAGCTCCCAGGTGGGAGGTTGGGTGTGGGGTCCTCAAAGCTACTTGAAGCCAGGCCCCCCAAAGCTCAAGTGGAGGCCTCTGCCTGGATTTCTGTCCACATGTCTGAGGTCACCGCCTTCTTCGTTCCTAACGGGACCTACCTCGTGTGACTAGCATGCCATCTTGCTGCATCACAAATCATTCCAAATGTAGTGGCTTAAAATGACAGTAGCCAGCCGGGCTTGGTGGCTCAGCCTGTAATCCCGCGCTTTGGGAGGCTGAGGTGAGTGGATTGCCTGAGCCCGCGGGCAACTTGGCGAGACCTCATCTCTACAATAAAGAAAAAAAATCAGCCGGGCGTGGTAGCACGCGCCTGTAGTTCCGGCTACTCGGAAGGCTGAGGCGGAAGGATCGCCGGAGCCCAGCAGGTCGAGGCTGCCACTGCACTCCAGTCTGGGTGATAGAGTGAGACTCCAACTCAAAAAAAAAAAAAATAACAGTAGCCATTTATCATCTCACGATTTTTGTGGGTTAGGATTTGGGAGTAGTTTTAACTGGTTGGTTCTAGCTCAAAGTGTCTTGTGAGGTTGCAGTTCGGACTGGAGAGGTTGAGGACTGATGTCCTGTGAAGGGTTGGCTGGGGTGGGAGGATCCATTTTCTTTTCTTTTCTTTCTTTCTTTTTTTTTTTTTTTTTTGAGTTGGAGTCTCACGCTGTCACCCAGACTGGAGTGCAGTGGCCGCTCCCGGCCACCGCAGCCTCGACCTGCTGGGCTCCGGCGATCCTTCCGCCTCAGCCTTCCGAGTAGCTGGAACTACAGGCGCGCGCTACCCCGCCCGGCTAATTTTTTATTTATTTATTGTAGAGGTGAGATCTTCCCAAGTTGCCCAGGTTGGTCTCAAACCCGCGGGCTCAGGCAATTCACTCACCTCAGCCTCCCAAAGCATGGGATTGCAGGCTGAGCCACTGAGCCCGGCTTAATTTCTTTTCTTTTCTTTTCTTTTTTTGAGTCTAAGTCTCACTCTGTCACCCAGGCTGGAGTGCAGTGGCACTCTCCCGGCCACCGCAGCCTCCCTCTGCTGGGGTTTGGCGATCCTTCTGCCTCAGCCTTCCAAGTAGCCAGAACTACAGACGTGCGCTACCACACCCAGCTAGTTTTTGATTTTATTGTAGAGACGAGGTCTCACCAAGTTGCCCGGGTGGATCTTGAATCCGTGGGCTCAGGCAATCCAGTCACCACAGCCTCCCAAAGTTCTGGGATTACAGACTGAGCCACCGAGCCCAGTCTAATTTTTTCTTAAATTGTAGAGACGAGTCTCACCAAGTTGCCCAGGGTGGTCTCGAACCCGTGTGCTCAGACAATCTTCTTGCCTCCGCCTCCCAAAGTGCTGGGATTACAGGCATGAGCCACCCCGTCCAGCTGGGAGGGTACATTTTCAAAATGGCACACGCATGGATGTTGGCAGAAGACCTCCATTCCTCTCTGCATGAACCCTGCTGTAGGGCTGCTGCGTGCCTTCACAATGTGGTGGCCGGTTTCTCCCGAAAACAGAATCCAAGAGAAACAACAATGAGGAAGCAGTGATGCCTGCAGGACCTGGGCCCCAAAATTGCAGCTGTTGCTTCGCCTTTACTCTCCACATTAGAAATGAGCAGCCAAGCCGGGCTCGGTGGCTCAGCCTGTAATCCCACGCCTTTGGGAGGCTGAGGTGAGTGGATTGCCTGAGCCCGCGGGTTCGAGACCCGCCTGGGCAGCGAGACCTCATCTCTACAATAAATTTAAAAATCAGCCAGGCGTGGTAGCGCGCGCCTGTAATTCCAGCTACTCGGAAGGCTGAGGCGGAGAGGTCGCCGGAGCCCAGCAGGTCGAGGCTGCGGTGGCCGGGAGCGGCCACTGCACTCCAGTCTGGGCGACAGAGTGAGACTCCGACTCAAAAAAAAGAGAAGTGAGCCGCCAGCTGGGTGCAGTAGCTCATGTCTGTCATCCCAGCACTTTGGGAGACAGAGGCAAGAGGGTTGCCTGAGCCCAGGGGATTCGAAACCAGCCTGGGCAACTTGGCGAGAACTCGTCTCTACAATAAATCAAAAAACCAGCCGGGATTGGTGGAGCTCACCTGTGGTTCCAGCTACTCAGAAGGCTGAGGCGGAAGGATCGTCTGAGCCCAGCAGGTCGAGGCTGCGGTGGCCTCGAGCATGCCACTGCACTCCAGCCTGGGCGACAGAGTTAGACTCCAGTAACAATAAAAAGAAGTGAGCTGCCACATCCAGCCATACTCCAAGGGAGGGGAATTAGGCACCACCTCTTGGTGGCAAGAGTATCAAAGAGTTTGTGGACCTACATTCAAGCCATCAGAGCTGAGTATCGATTAGCTGTAGACTTTGTTAAGAATGCATGTTAAAATAGCTAGAGGGAACTACTAAAAAATTCATAGAGTGCTTCTAAACAAACGGAGGGGAGAATGAAATGAGGAAACCGATTCGATCCATCGAAAGGATGACCAGGAACAGCGGGGCTGCTGGGCCTGCCGCCTGCGCCCAATGTTCGTTCCTCCCACCCCAGTCATCGTGTGTGCTTTGCTTGTGCTGTGGAGGCCGGCCATTTCCAAGGCATCCCGGCAGCTGGGCTTGGGAGGCAAATGGGGACGATGAAAGGGAGGGGAGGCTGGCCCCTGCTGGGTGAGGCTGAATTTCTGCTGGGCATCAAGGAGCTCCCGTGGCCAGCCTGTACTTCTTGGTTGTTGGGGACACTTGTGGCAGCAATGGCTTCCTGATCTCTGGGTCATTACTACATGGTATTTTTTTTTTTTGAGTCGGGGTCTCTGTTACCCAGGCTGGAGGGCACTGGCACCATTGTGGCTCACCACAGCCCCAACCTCCTGGGCTTAGATGATCCTTCTGCCTCAGCCTCCCAAGCACCTGGGACCACAGGCACACACCACCATGCCAGGCTAATTTTCTTTTTTTTACTGTTGTAGAGATGGGTTCTTAATATGTTGCCCAGGTTGGTCTCGAATTCCTGAGTTCAAGCAATGTTGAGCATCAGCCTTCCAAAGTGCTGGGATGACAGGCATGAGCTTCCACGGCCCGCGTGGGGTGTCTTCTTGAACGCCCACTTCTCTGGCTCATGCAATTTCCCTGCGCAAAATCCTTTTCTGTTGATGATCGCTGGAGAGATTTCTGCTTCCTGCCCAAGCCTTCGCTGATATAAACTGGGGGTGGGGGAGAGAAATTGGGAAAGCGGGACAGATGGAAAGTACACAGTGAGCTCAAATAAATACACCCAAAGATAACAGCAGTCATCAGGATGTGATCATCAGAACTGTCCAGTTAAAAGACAAAGACGGGCAAACAGACACTCGCCACATGACTGAGCAACCAGTCCAGGTGGTTCCCTCGCAGAGATCAAGTGCAAGTTCGTACGTGAGCCTGGATGGAGATGTGGAGGGCGGCTCCGTCACGACCGCCAGAAGCCAGAAACAAGCCAGGTGTCCCTCAACAGGTGAATGGCTCCACCATCGCTTTCTAGCCAAACAATGGAATACTACTCGGCAATAAAAAGGAGCCAGCGGCCGGCGCGCACACGCAGACATGCAACACGCGAGTCTCCTGAAGCACGCTGCGTGAAAGAAGCCAGGCCAAAGAGCAAGCCCATCTATAAGATATGCCAGAAAAAATGAAGGCACATCTGCCGGGGCCAAGGCCAGGGTGGAGGTGGTGGCCGACTGCAAAGGGCTCAGGGGATTTGGGGAGGTGGTGGTGTTCTCTAGCTTGATTTGGGTGGTGGTTGCACTACGTTTACCAAACCTCACTGAACTGCCCACCTCAAAAGGGAGAATTTTTTTTTTTGAGTCAGTCTCACTCCGTCACCCAGGCTAGAGTGCACTGGCACACTCATGGCCACTGCAGCCTCGACCTGCTGGGCTCAGGTGATTCTTCTACCTCAGCCTTCCAAGTTGCTGGAGCTACAGGTGTGCGCCACCACGTCTGGCTAATTTTTTGATTTATTGTAGAGACGCCATGTTGCCCAGGCTGGTCTCGAAGCCCTGGGCTCAGGCAATCCTCTCGCCTCCACTTTCCAAAGTGCTGGGATTATGGGTGGGAGCCACCGTGCTCTGCTGAAGCCAATTTTTTAAAAAGACAAGAACTGTTAGACTGGATCAAACCAGGCCAAAGCCCAATTAGATGCTGTTTCTAGGGCTTTTCCCCTCCAACTGCCGCTGGCTTCTGCAACCCCCCACTCATCACAGGGCCCTTGGTTGGGGGGGTCTGGCCAGACTCTGGAGCATTGCCCTGCCCCGTCGACTGTGCCTCAGACAGGTGGATCACAGGGAACAGGCTGTGAACAGCACTTGACGTGGAAGGCAAGACACCGCCATCTGTCTGTGGAGTGCCCCCAACCGCCACGACAAGCCTGTGGCAGCCTGTGGCAGCGGAGTGACGGCGGCCTCTTGCTCAGGTCCCACCCCTGTTGCTTCTCCAGGGACTTGCCCTGCCTACGGTCCCCTACCTCCTGCTCTCACGCCACTGGCCCTGGCACCTCGGCACATGGGAAGGAGAGAATGTGTGCTGCAGTCAAGCACAAGGGAATTCCAATCCCAGGCCTGTCAATTACCTGTTGAGTGGTCTTGACCTCTGTGAACCTGTTTCCTCATCTGGGAACTGGGGGCAATGGTGGCGCCTACTTCACGTGCAGGCTGACGAGTAGGTGAGCGAATGCAGGCGGATGCTCTCACGCCTCCTGGCTGCGCGCCCGCCTCTCTCTGGGCCTTGGGTTCCTCGCTTGGAGAGTGAGGATGATGACACAGCCTTCACCACGGGGCGTGTGGATTCACTGAGTTAACGCAGAGAGAAACTCTTCCCGTGTGTGCTGGCTGGGCCCACTGCTTGAGCTCCTTGGGCTTCAGTGTCCTCATCTGGAATATGGGGCTGATGCTTGGATGGACCTCACCAGCCCGGCATGTGGAACACACGTGACGGGGCGTCGGACGGCAGGTCCGTGGCGGTGCTCACTACATGGGTTCAGTGTAGTAGCAGGAATTCATGTGCTCTGTCCCTTCTCGCTTCATCCTGTCAGTGTCAGCCCTGTGATCGGCCTCAAACCCTGGATTAGGTCAAGGACTTGTGGAAGTTGGGACCTGGGGAAAGGCTGGGAACTTGGGGGTGAGTGGATATAGCAGCTGGAGAGGAGAGAAGCCAGCCCTGGCGTCTCCCAGGCCTATCAGAGCTCAGATCAGCACGGGCAGGAAGCCGACCACAGCTCAGTGCCTTGTGGAAAATACCCCCTCTCCGCCCGGCTCATGCACCCGCTGCCCTTGTGACCCAGGTGGGTTCAGGTTCCTCTGCTGTTCCCTGAAGATGTTCTAGGGGTCGTTAGGAGGAGGGAGGACCAGACTGGGTGGCTGAGTGCAAGTGGAGGACCAGACCGTCTCTGAGGGTAGGTGGAGCCAACCAAGTCTCCCCTTCCAGGGGAACTGAAATTGGCACAAGGTGGTCTCATGGGGGTGGGGCACCCCAGGTCAGGGTGCCCGGGCTGTTCCCTCAAGGGCCCTGCACTGCTTGGGGGGGTCTCGGGAGGCCGAGTTGAGGGACCCAGGAATGCTTCACTGGGCAACAGGCATGCCCATAAAAATACCACGGCCATCAGGGCTGTAATCTGCCATCTGGGCCCTGGACCTTCCTTGCCCTGCGGCTGCAGCCAGCTCGCCGGCTCCGGAATTCCTACCCCCTCCATCCTACCCCCTCCATCTTACCTCGTAGCCTTGGAGGTCATGGCCATAGGTGGGGGGGCTGGGGAGGAGCGCCTTCCTTCCGGATGCTCCCAGGCTGCCAGGGAGACTGGGAGAGTGGGGCCAGTGGGAAAGGGCCGCGAGAAAGGTCGGAGGAGGCCGATGCCCCCTGACAAACAACTAAGACATAAGGCTTGGGAAACCTGGTGGACTTGGAAGACCTGGGAGGAGGGAGTGGCAGCTCGAGGGACGCCCTCTCTGTGACCATCTCAGCCCTGAGCACACCTCTCGCCTTGGCGTCTGGGGCGCAGGAGCCAGCGCCCCCTGCTCCTCCCCTGTGGGCCGGGGATGGAGGACCGCACCCCCCTTCCAGGGAGACCCAGACCTGGCGTGCAGGATGGGGAGGCATTTGAGGGACGACCCGGAGTCTTGCCCTGGGTGTGCGGAGGGTGGGGGGCGTCCAAACGAACGACCACCAGGCCTCAGCCCGGACCGCGCTGCGCATGGGTGCCCGTGGCTGGCCGGCGCCCTCGAGGGCAGGTGGGGGTTGGAAAGAACGTGTCCTAGCCGGACTCCTCTTCCTACGCCCGGCCCCAGGATCCTGAGAGCACCTTTCCCCCGCGACTCTGGCTCTGAGCCTCCACCGCGGCGGAAGCTCCCCAGTGGTCGTGCTGGGGACACTCCCGGGCCAGGGACTCTCAGGCTGCGGGTGGGGAGGAAGGTTAGAATCTGGCGAGACCTGTCGCCGGGGTTCAGAGAGGGCCACCGGGGGGCTCCGGCCCGCGCTGGGCTCCGAGGCCGGCTGGGTTGGGACGAGGGGCTAGGGGGCGGCGGGGCGGGGCCGGCGGCCGGGGAGGTGATCTCACTCCTTCCTCCCCCGCCTCCCCTGCGCTCCCCTCCCCCTCCCTGCGCTCACGCCCGCCCCGCCCCGCCCCCGCCCCGCCGCCGCCGCCGCCGCAGCATCGGCATCGCAGACGCGCTCGGGCGGCAGGTCCGAGGCCGGCGTGCGCGGAGGCTGGGTGGGCAGCCCGAGCGGCGGCCGCAGCGCAGGTAAGGGACCGGCCTGCCCTGGCGTCCGGGCCGCGGCGGCGACCCTCGCGCCCCCGCCCCAGCCCTGCCCCGGGCGGGAGAGCGGGCAGCGCCGCCCGGCCGGGCCGCGGTCACCGGCGTTGCAGCCGGAGCCCCACCCATGCCGGACATCGGGCTCCTGGCGCCGTGGCCGGGAGCGGGCGGGGAGGGGGCAGGTGTCGGAGCCCGACAGGTGAGGGGTACCTGGGCGGCGCCCGAAGCGCCGACCTGGGAGGGGCGCGGGGGAGGGGGTCAGGCAGGGTCTGTGTGGGCAGGTGGGGGCCGAAGTTGGCACGTCCCCACGGGTGTGTGCGTGTGCGAGAAACGAATGGAAACTGGGCCGACTGCGCCCCCATCGAACGCCGTGGGGTGTGGCCCTGGGCGTGGCTGCCCCCATCCCTAGCCGAGGTTCCCGTTTGGCCGAAAGCCTGGCCGCCAGCGTGGTGGGGGGGAGACCGGGCTAAGCCGCCCCTGCAGCGGGGGGAGGGGAGGGAACGGGGCTGGGCGCCGCCTGCCCCTTTGCCCCGGGTGGGGTGGGGGCTTTGTTCTCCTCCTTCTTCCTTCCAAATCACAGCCTCGGCTCCACGGGGCTCCCCTCAAAGCCTGCCGCAGAGCCGGGGTCTCCTCCTTGGAGGCGCAGGGTGCGTCTCGAGCCAATTTCCACAGGCTCTGTGGCCAATAAAGGGTGCACTGGGTGAGGTCGGTTTGGGCACCCACTGATGCGCCTTCTGTGCGCATGGGTGTGGAATGTGGGTCCATCAGGTAGGGGCGAGGGTGGGAGGGCCTCCTTGGCTCAGGGCCAGGGACTTCTGGAAAGCAAGATGCTTGGGGCCGTGTCCCTGCCCACTGCCCACTGCGGGTCTTTTGCCCCAGCCACGTCTTCCTCTCTTCGGGAGGGGTCTGCAACTCTTATTCCCTCCTATCCAGGTCAGATTTTGGGGGTCTCCTGGTTGGCAGTGATCACAAGAGCACCTAGTACAGCCCAACTGGGTTCCTGGAACACTTGCCCATCACTGCCCATCTTAGGGCGACAGGCCTAGGACCATCTGCCTGCCCCAAGGAGTGGGGACCTGGCACCCCCTCCAGGTAGAGGACAGGGGCTTCTGGGCAGCCCCGTGTCATCTCTGCTGACTCACGTGGCCCTGACGGCAGACGAGCCCAGTCAGCCCTTCTTCCCAGGGAACAGCCGCCTAGCCCATCTCTCCTGACCCGGTGGGGCGGCTGGGGCAGGGGCCTGCTTGGGGCCTCTCACCTCTCGTCAGCGGCCGCGCGTGCGTGCCTGTGGGCTCCCCAGCCTTTGGGGAATCGGCTGTCTTGGCCACACCGGGGGTTCGCGGCAGGGCCAGGACGGGACTGGAACCTTCCCACCTCCCAGCTACTGGCCATCTCTCTTCGCTGCGTCTCCGTCTCTCTCCATGTTTATTTATGTTTGTGTAAGTGTAATCTCAAAAATAATAGATCTTTTTGTAGTACAGTTGAAGTATACAGAAAAGAACAAAAGAAATTAAGAATCGCTGATCCGATCACCAGGAGGGAAACACGTTCCACACGCCCCAGCCTCCCGGGTTTGGCACAACCCACTCCCAAAAGGCTCCTCCCCCAGGCCCCAGCCCCGGCCCCCTGCTGAGCATCTGAGGTGGGGGCATTCCTGCAGCTAGGCCTGGAGGATGCTCTAACTGCGAAGGGCCTCCCCTGCCCAGGGAATCAACTGCCTACGGGTGGGCCGTCTTTCGCTGGGTGACTGCTCACCGCCAGTGCCCACTTGGGCCAGCTTCTGGGCTGCCCGAGTGACAACCTGGGCTGACACCATCCTTGTCTGCGGACTCGTTTTTCTCTCTCTGTATGATTATCTGAAGGGAAGAGGGAGGCAGAGAGCCAGGAAGGGCCCAGCCAAGGGTGTCTCCAGTGCACGGGGTGCCCAGGCTGTGCCCCGCGCGGCCACTCCCAGGTCTGCACTCTTTCAGACGCCGACCCAGGGCAGGCGCCTTCCATGGCACGCACTTGGCCAAGACTGGCTGGTGAGGGCCGAGGAGGCTGCCCCGTGGGTCGTACTGGCCATTCCCCGGCCCTCTCCTGCTTTGAGCTTCAGTTTTCCAGCCAGCCCATGAGGGACCTGAGACCTGGTACCAAACCATTCCTGGTATCACGCGAAGTGGCTCCAGTTGGACGCTGTTCTTGGCGTGGGGATGGTGTGGCCCTGCAGAGCGGCCCAGCCCAGCCATTTCAGTCACCGCACCAGGCTCCAGGCAGGCATGCTCCTCTGCTCTGCCAGGCCTCCCTCTGTGGGCATGAGTGGGGACCCGGCCCCACCCTGTGGTCTGAATTCTTCCTCTAGACGGCCATCCCCGCCCTGCCCCCTGCTCCTGTGACGGGGAAGGCTGGGCTGAGTCCCTGGGTGGGGCTGTCTGCGCTGGGCCCTCGGCAGCCCCCACCCTGAAATCTCTCCTTCCACTTGCTCTGGTCTGGCCTGCCCTGGACAGCCCCTCCTCTGCTTCCCCCACCCCCTTGCTTTCTCCTTGGTAGCCTTCCACCTCTCCGAGGTCCCCCCCAGGCCATCACCTTTTTCTTCCAGCACAGTGGAGTTCTCTGTGGGGGGTGGGCGTGCAGCACTCCTCCCCCTCCTCACTCTGCCTCTGCCTGCCCTGACCCTCCCCTTCCCTCTCCCCAAGCCCTTGCTCTGTCCTGTGTCTCGGCTTCCCCTTTTGTCTGTCTTCTCTCTGCTCCCCCAAACCTTCTCCCTCTCTGGGGGCCTAGCTAGCCCTGCTCCATCCCCGACAGCCTGGACCTTGTGCTCTGTCCAGCTGCCACTCAGCACACCTCAGAGGGACTCCACACCTTGGGGCTGGGCCCGGACCTCCCACGGGGGCCTTGTCTGACCTGGAGGGTGGTTGGGGGCCTGGTGGCCATCAGCCAGATGGGGACTGGGGGAGGTAGCAAGCCCAGCCTGCCTTCTCCCCAGATATCAACAGGGTCTTTGTGGCTTCCTAAAGACTGTGGTTGGAGAGAGGGAGGAGCCGGGGAGGGCGGGAGTTCCTTTGCATGGGAAGAGTCCAGACCGCTGGTCTTTCTAGAAGCTGCTCTTTGTCCAGAAGCTTGCCTCGGCCCGTCCGTGTTTTCCCCGGGTCAGAAGGCTGAGGAGGGAGTGACAGGCCACTGCCCTGCCAGTCATCAGCTCTGGCCAGTCTCAGGCCCCTACCCCCAGCAAGGGCAGCTGTGGACCAGGCATTGGGTGGGGCACGAGGGTGGCAGCATCCTGGACTTTGTGCACCTGGCTGAGGAGCTTATGAGCCTGTCCATGTCACTTTGGTCTGAGGGTGGAGCTTAAGGGAAAGAGACTGAGTCTCCAGGAGCCCCATCCTTCCCCTGCATGCCAGTCTACAGCTTCCAGTGCCAGGCAGCGGTGGGCACAGGCAGCCCCCATGCGGGGGCTTTGGGAGTGCATGTGTGGCTTCTAGTATTCTTAAGTTTGCATGCGTGGGGTCCTGTGTCGGCTGCATACGTGCATTCCCTCGTGTGTGTGCTCGGGAGAGGGCCTTGCTGGGAAGGGGGTGGGGCGGAGGGTGGTGGCTGCAGTGGCTGGGTGCAGCTCTGCATGATGTGGGGACAGAGCCCCTGGCCAACCCAGGCTTGTGGCTTCGGTGGAGGGGGTGTTCCCTCTGGCCCCCTCCCCCGCTGCCTGCCTTCATGCCTCAGGAATGTGAAGCCCTGCAGAGGACAGAGACTCCATTGTCCGCCCCCAGGCTTCCTGTGCCCCTCTGCCCTTTAACCCTTTACGAGTGGGGAGCCCTGAGAAGGCCTTGGGGCCTGCCAGGGTCTGCGTTGTGTCCAGCGCCCACCCCCAGCACCAACACACTGGGGGTGTCCAGGATGGCTGGTCTCAGCAGCAAACCCTGGGTGCGGGCCAGGGCCCCTCCTTGCCCTGGGCCTGGCCCCTGCACCCTTGCTTGGCACATTCCCCGGCTCCTCCGAGGCCACCTGCTCTGCCCACAGCCCCAGGACCGGACGCACACTGTCCCTTCTGGCCCAGCCCCTGTCCCCTCACTGCTGCTGCTGCCCGTCTCTCTGGCCTTCTCGGGCCCTGGGAAGCTGGAGCCTTGGCCTCTGCTGCCCTGAACGACCGGAGGGGTGGGGACCTGGGTGCTCCTGGGCCTAAGTCTCCCTTTCAGCTCTGTAGTGGAGCCATTGCTGTCCTTAAGTTCTGACCGGAGAGAGGAACTTTCCAGGCAGGGAGTCCTCTTTGGGACGGGCCTGTGAAGCCTTTGGTTGCAGGAAAGGGGTCAGGGCAAGCCAAGATTCTGATAGCAGGGGAGGGGATCAAGAAACCTGGGGTGTCCCCAAACCCAACAGGGAAAGGAGTCTGTCTGCTCTTGGACTGAGTGCTTCGATGGGGGGTGCTGTGTGAAGTCCCACAGAGCCTCCGGCTGAGGGGTCCCAGCCGAGGGATGGGCTGGCTTGTTTGGGGCCGGGTTCCTGCTCTGTGCTGAGACGTGCTGTTGGTCACATCCTACTTCCGCATGGCCTCCCTCCCAGGATTTCACTCCCTGCCCCCCACATTTGCCTGCATCTGCCTAGCAAATAGGCCCTTCCCCAGGGAGCAGGAGGGCTTGGAGGCCGCCCTTGCCCAGGCCCTGGTCACCTGAGAGCCCAGGCAGGCCCACATGTTAGGATGCCAGCATCCCTGAGAGGCCAGCTGAGCCCAGAGTAGCCTTTGACAGCACTGGGAGTTTCCACCCACTTCAGAACCCCACACCTGGTGAACATCAGTGCCCGTCTGCGACCTTGGAACCATTCTCTGGTTCTCTGAGTCTCAATTTCCTCGTCTGTAAAGTCAGGGCAATGATGGGACCTCCCTCACGGGGCAGTTCTGAGGGTTAAGTGAGTCGCTGTGTGTGAAAGTGCTCAGAGGACTTCCTGGTGCATGGTAAGTGCCACCCATGAGTTCACTGAATAGAATGGGGTGGAGGGGGGCTGGTCGGTGGTGAAGAGCCTCCCTGCTCCCCCACAAAGGGTTAACCTCTGTCTGCCTCCCCACATCTTTTAAGAATGGTCCATTACAGGTGAGCCGTGGTTGCCTTGCAGACAGAAGCCTCAGGCGAGATGAGGGGGCTGGGGGTGCACTCTCTGGGGGTTCCCCCTTGGAGGGTGAGGTGGAGGGTGCAGAGGACTAAGCAGCAGCCCTCTAAGACTTCTGGGTCCCCGGATACATGTGGGGGCTCCCTGGAGCAGCCTCCTTTCTGTGTTAGCTAAATAACCCAACAGGCTATAGGAAGGCTTTCCTCTCGTCTTTCCCCACCCCTGGCTTCCCCCACCCCTGCCAGCAAGGGAGTTGGGCTGCATCACCATAGAAACCAGGCAGCCACAGCCTGGAGGGAGGACAAATGGAGCCTTAAAGGGACACAGTGCATGGGGCGTAGGTGTCACCCACACCGTCATATAGACACTGACAGGCACAAAGGCCTCCCCCCACCCTGGCACACGGCACCCACACTGTGATCCTCCCATGTACCCACGCGCTGCGCTGCCAGCCTTGGCCCCACTCTGGCCTGTGGGTTGACCAGGCAGTGCCATCCCCAGTAGGTACCAGGCAGGCGACCTGCGGGTTCTTTTCTCCTCTCTTGAAGGAGCCCCTTGTTGCTTTTTCTTTGAGAAGAACTCCATATAGAACCTGGAAGCTGGCAGGCAAGGGGGCATGCACAGGGCACCCTTGGAGGTCGCCAGGGTGTGTGTGTGTGCAGGAAGGGAGGGAAGCAGCCACCCCAGGGCCTGGCCAAGCTGCACGACCTTCCTCCCAGGTCTCTCCCTGGCCACCCGCTTCCAAACAGATGGAAGCAGGCGCCGAAAGGACTCCCTGAGGGTCCCAGAGGTGTAGTGGGGGGCCGCGGTGGCGTGGGGACGGGACTCCCTTGGGGTCCTCACGGAGCCCTCCCTGCAGGCCCAGTGCAGTGTGAGGCCCCACACCTAGCGAGGGGGGTTGGGACTGGAGCCCCTCGGGAGCGCCCCCTTTGTGCTACACGTTCCCGGCACAGCGGCTAGTGGGCACAGCACACACACACAGGCACGCATGCCCACTCTTGTGCCTGCGGACACGTGTACCCCCCCAGCCAGGGGCTGCTTACTCCAAGCGAGCAGCAACCTTGGAAGGATCTGCTGGGGACCGTCTGGGTGCTCCTCCCTCCCCCATCCCAGCCCCTGCAGGGACCCCCACCTGTTTGCTGGCATGGCACAGGCCGACCGGCAGCCGGTCATTCATCTTGTCTTACATCTTTGCCCGGAGCCACAAGTGGGCAGGGCCTTGGTGCTCTGTCGCTGTGGGCTTTGTTGGTCTCCCTGCTGTCAGTCCAGCCCGACCTCCGGGCCCCAGAAGCCCCTCTGCTGACCTGGGCTCCTCTCCTCTCCGGCCCCGCCCCTAGCCTGGCACACCCCCAGGGTTAAGGACGCTGTGCCGGTGGCCCGCGCACGCGCACACGCCCACCCACCCCCCAGTCTCCTCGCTCCTGCTGCCGTTTCTCAACAGTGCTTTTCCGCGGCTGGCTCCCGCCCTTTGTGCTCCCCTTTCCTCTCCTCCCGCCGCCCGGGTCTCTGTCTCTGCATTTCTCCACCTCCCTGACAGTCTCCATCTTGGTTATCTCCGTCTTCCAATGCGTGCCTTTGTCTCCTGTTCCCAGCCTCACTCGTCAGCCTCTCCTGCTCCCTCTGCCTCTTTCTCGCTCTGTCTGTCACCCTTGGCAGACCTGCCTTGGCTCCATCTGTGGCACACTTTTCCCCCTGCTCTCCGGCCCGCGGTGGTGCCGGTGGGGGGTCGAGGGCCTGCTGAGCTGACAACCTCGGTGCTTGCTCTGTAATTGCCTGAGGAATGGTGAGAGATCAGAGACCCAGCCGCACTGGGAGGGGAGGAGCGAGATCCCCTCCCAGCTGTCGGGCCTCTCCACCTTCTGGCTCCTTCCTGCCTGTCACTGAGTGCCCAGGGCAGTGGTGAGTTGGGTGACGAATACCAGGAGACCAAAACAGAGGCTGGCCCTGAGGCTGTGTGAAGAAGGGATGGGGTGGGGAGTGGGGACCGGGGCTTAGAGCCATTGGATTTCCCCTGCGCATACCCCCCCCCCCGTACACATGCTAGACGCCGTCCCCAAACCGAAATTGGGAGGACAAATAGAGGAACTGGCGAGGTACAAGTCCTAGTCCCCACAGAGCACCCAAGCCTCCTCACAAGCAGGAGGGTCCTTTGAGCTCCCCCCACCCCGCTCCGGATTTCCTCCCCTCCCCCTCCTAAGACCAGTGCTCAGAGCTCCCAAGGCTGCTGTTTGATCATCTGCTCTCTGATCGGAGTCTCCTACTGCTTCCTACAGGCCTTGAAGTTGAGGCCAATGCTGCCTGGGGCCTGGCTTTGTGGGGGGAGGCGGGGGTGGAGCAGGCCCACCATTGCTCCTCCCTTCAGGCCCCAGCCCAGCTCTTGCAGTTTGGGCATTGGCCATCCGTTCTCCACTTCCTACCCTCATGCACGCTGACCCTCTGCTGTTCACCACCAGTCTCCAAGTTGGCCACTGCTCTCCTGACCCATTCCCCATGTGATCACTCCCTTGCACAAAATGGACCGAGCCCAGAGCCGCAGCACAGTATGGCTGGTTTCTCCACTGTCCCTTGGTATTCTGGTGAGGCATGGTCCCTCCTTTAGCAGGGTCCTGGCCGGGAACAGGAAGGATGCCCGGTGTGGATTCAGTGAGGGCATCTGGTCCAGGGCTCCAGTCTCCAAGCTCTCAGTCACCCGGCAACACCTGGTCTTGTCTTTGCTGTGCTTTGACCATCTGCCTCTTACTCATGCTCCTTCCTGTTTGGAATCGAAGGGGTCTGTCTACTTGGGAGGCTGTGTCCTCTTACCATTGTCAGAAGAGCCCCCCCCCAGACCCCTAGTCTTTAGGGGCCCTTGCATGCAGGTGGTATGTGGGTGTGGCTGACACCATGTGGGCTTGGGGTGGACACAGACAGCACTTGAGCTCTGAACACTTAGAAAAAGACCTAGACACTGAGACTGTGAGACACTCAAGAGGGAATGTCCTGGGGCATATGGAAGGGAAGATTGCTCCCAGGAGGCTGAAGGGCAGCAGGGAGGTGTTTTCCTCCTTTCCTCCCCCGTTCTTTCTTCCATTTCCTGAAACCAGTCTGTGACATGCGGCCATCTTGGACCCACTTTCTCTACATATGTGTGCACACAGGCTAGTGTACACACAGAGATGATGGACACAGGGATCACCCCCAGATACACACAAGCACACACACTCACCAGTGAGTGCACCCGTCCCAAGGAAGACACGGACAAGGGTGTGCACACACAAGCACATCGGTGCCAGCGTGCCCACTTGGCTCGCTCCCCACGTGCAAGTCCACATCCACGCGCATGACCTCGGACACCTGCACACAGGCACATGGAGACACGCAGGGGATGACAGAGCAGCCTGCGGGCAACAAGTTGGTGCTGGGGAGGCCACTGGCGGGGATGGCGCAGACGAGTGGGACGGGATGAAGGAAACCTGGGGACCCAGCCAGGGCCGTCTTCCAGGTTTCTCCCTCCAAGGTGGGGAGGGGCGCGAAGGGGGGGGTGGAAAGAGGGATGGGGAAGCTGGTCAGCTGGGGGCGGGGCTGAGGGCGGGGCCAGGAACCCGGGCTCGCCCAGATGTTAGTCACTAACGTCCTTCCGTTCTCTCCTCTCTCCTCCCCTCCCTGCCCTTCCCTTCCCTCTCCCAGTGCCCCCGCCCCAGGCCACACATTAGCCCCTTCCCTCCGGCCGAGCCCAGGCCGAGCCGGCCGGCCGTGCCGCGCGCTGAGCCGCCGGCGCCGCCGGGAAGATGGTCGTGGCGCTGCGGTACGTGTGGCCTCTCCTCCTCTGCAGCCCCTGTCTGCTCATCCAGATCCCCGAGGAATGTGAGTAGCCGAGGGTGCTCCGGCGCCTCCCATCGCCGCTGCGTCGGGCCCCCCTTTATCGCCTGCTTCCTCCCCTTCTCCCTGCGCCGGACCTCGCCCCTCACCCCCGCTTTTCCGGGCACGGGGTGGGCAGCCAGGAGGTGTCCAGGATGTTGGGTACCTCTGGAGAGAAGGGCAGGGTGGAAGGTGTGGGGTGTGTCAGCACCACGGACAGAGACCGGCGCGGCCGGCCGGGCGACTTCAGCACCGCGGACAGCGGCCGGCGCTGGGCCCGCGCGCAGTCTCGGGTCTCCTGGCTCTCCCCTGCCTGCTGCGCCCCTCCCCACCCGCCCAGGGGTGTGGCGGGCAGGTGCGTGGGTCCGGGTCCAGTCCTCAGCCTGCGCTAAGACCTGGATTCAAGTCATCCCCGTTTTCAACTTGGGTGATGCCAGCTGGCTCTTGCCCAGCTTGGTCCCTTGGTAGCCCTGTCGCCAAAGTGAGACAGGAAGACACCTTGTAACCCCAGGACCTGCCCAGCACCTTCTGGGAGCTTTCTGTGGTGGAGCTTCTGGGTGGGGGATGGGAGTGGGGCTGCTTGAGCATGTGTCTGTGATTGTAATGTTTGTAGGGGTGCACAGGCAGGTGTGCGGGTGTTGGGGAGTGTGGCTGCAGGATTGTGACAATCAAGAGTATTTGTGTGTGCTTGTGAGTTGGACAGGCTGTATATTTGTGTGTGAACGTGTGTGGTTGTGACTGAGCATGAATGTCCGTGACCGTGATTTTGATTTCCTCTATGGGCAAGTTTGGGAGTCACGATAACTGTTACTTCTCGGTCAGGTGTGTGAAGGCCTGGAGATATGTGACTGTAACATTCGGGTGTAGCGGGCTGTGTGCACGTGTGAATGAGGTGATGTTTTCCCTGAGTGTGAGCAGGGAGTGTAGACACACCGCCCTAAGGCAAAGAGGGGCTGATGGGACAAGGGTGGGGGATGTCCCCTTAGACTTGTACATGGAGGCCATGCAGACTCCCCTGCCGCAGATGCACATGGACGCGTGTGGCACACACAGATAAGCCAGACACCTGCATCGAGCCAGGCACAGAGACATGAAGGGGCAGAGACACTGAGACCACACAGGCAGAAACACACATGTGTGAGGTTGTCAGACACAGCACACAGGCGGATGTACTGGACAGCAGCCTGTGCCGAAATGCAAGTAGTGCCCTCTAGAGAAAGCCAGGACTGGGACAGAGAACTAGGCCAGAGACCCAGCACCCCGAGGCTGCCCTGGGCGCTGCCTGGCTCTAGTTCTTGACCCTAATATGACACAGTGGGCAGCCCCTCCCTCCTGGAGCTTGCCTTGTCTCTCCCTCCTCACCACTCAGACCCTTTGTCTCTCTTCCTGCTTCCTCCACCTAGTTGATTCCCCCATCCTGTCACCCTGTCACTGTCTCTTGCTCTGTCTCTGGCTGCCTGCCTGGTCCCTCCCAGCTCAGGGCCCTCTGCAATGTCCCCAGGGAGACCCCTCCTCCCTCCCGGGGGGCTTTGCACTGAGGTCCTTCTGCAGAGACAAAGCTTCCTGAGACAGCCGCTCCCCTCCCTCCCTCCCACCTCCCCTGCCTCCCTTCCTTCCAACCACCCTGGCCAGAGTCCTGGGGCTGGGGCAGCGCTCTGGCCTCTGCCCCAGGGAGCTTGGTAGCTGGCTAGGGGGAAGGAGGAGATAGCAGGAGGGCCGGCGCCAGCCCTGCAGGCTACAGGAGCTCATATGCCGGCGGGGCCTTGGGGAGCATTGGGAGGGGGAGGGGACGGCGGGCTCTGATGGCTGGCCTGGGTAATTGAAAACACTGAGCTGTGCTAATTGGATTAGGAGGGAAGGGGGGAGCCAGGAGGTGCCTGCCTCCGCATCCTAGTGCAGTGGGCCCGTTCTGCTGGGCCCACCAGGCCCTGCCAGGGGGCCGCAAAGACACTTCTTGTTCATGGCAAGAACTTCTCTCCCTTGCCTGCAGAGGCTGGAGGCATGCCTGGCTCCCTCAGGCCACATGCCTGTGTCTCTGTCCTGTGCTCCCTCCCTGGACACCACCCTGCCCGAGACTCTGTGCTCTGTGCTCTGTCCTGTCTCCCTGGGCTTCACCTGCCATTGCTCTGGCCCAGCTTGTGCCCCTTGTTGCACCACGGGCCTCTCTCCTGCCCTCCCTCTCCCCACGGGGTACTTCCTCCCAAGCCATCTGCCCCCCCCCCCACCGGCTGTGGCTGCCTTTCAGTATTTCTCTCTGTCTCTCCATCCTGCCTGCCTGGATTTCTCAGATGAAGGACACCATGGTGAGTTGGGGGAGGGGTGGGAGTGTTTCCCAGAAGGCCAAGGGGGGTGGCCCTCAGCTGAGCCAGCACCCTCGCCCCATGCACGCAGGGCCCTGCGCAGCTCTCCCGGCCTGGCCTTGTGCCTGGGTTTCCTGTCACTCCCTGTTCTCTCTGTTGCTCTGTCCTCTCTGGTCCCCTCTCTCCCTGTCAGGTGTTTGTCCTTGGTTTCTGTCTTGGCTTGTGTAGCTCCCCCTTCCGTTCACACTCTTTGCATCTCTCTCTCAGGTGTCTTTATTTTCTTTTTTAAATTTTTTTATTTTTGAGTTGGAGTCTCCCTCTGTTGCCCAGGCTGGCGTGCAGTGACATGCTCACGGCCACTGCCACCTCAACCTGCTGAGCTCAGGCGATCTTTCTGCCTCAGCCTTCCAAGTAGCTGGAACTACAGGCGTGCCCCACCACACCTGGCTTTTTTTTTTCAATTTATTGTAGAGATGAGGTCTCACCAAGCTGCCCAGGCTGGTCTCGAACCCCTGGGCTCAGGCAGTCCTCTCGCCTCTGCCTTCCAAAGTGCTGGGATTGCAGGCGTGAGCCACTGTGCCCGGCGGGTATCTTTCTTTCTGACATTTGTTGGTGTCCACTCTCTGTCCCTCTGTCCCTCTTCTCATGACCCACAAGCTTCCCCCCATGACTTCTAAGGGCTCTGGATCCTTACCACTGCTCTCCCCATTCTGTCCTCAGTGATGGAACCACCTGTCATCACGGAACAGTCTCCACGGCGCCTGGTTGTCTTCCCCACAGATGACATCAGCCTCAAGTGTGAGGCCAGTGGCAAACCGGAAGTGCAGTGAGTGACCTCCACCCTCAGTCCCGGTGGCTGACTGCTGACCTCAGCCTCCACCCCTCAGGCCTCGCCAGGCAGCCTGATTTCAGAGCACAGAAGCCCCAGACCTCCCTCACGGCCCTGAGTCCTCGCCCTCCCCCGCCCGTTCCAGCCCCTGCCTGCGGTTCCAGGGCCCTGGGCCTCTGAGTCGTTTTCTGCCCGCAGGTTCCGCTGGACCAGGGATGGTGTCCACTTTAAGCCCAAGGAAGAGTTGGGTGTGACTGTACTGCAGTCACCCCACTCCGGCTCCTTCACCATCGCCGGCAACAACAGCAACTTTGCCCAGCGGTTCCAGGGCATCTACCGCTGCTTTGCCAGCAACAAGCTGGGCACCGCCATGTCCCATGAGATCCAGCTCATGGCCGAGGGTGCGAGGCAGGCCGGGATCCGGGAGGGCTTGGGCACAGGGGAGGCTCCCTTAGACAGGTCCTGGGAGCCCTTGCGGGAGTCCCTCAGCAGGCGGTTGAGTGTGCAAAGTGCCTGGGTGCCCCGCCTTCCCTGGCGTCTCCTCCTTTTCCTCCTGCAGCCTCCTCCTTCCGCGCCCGTCTCACTCTCCCCTGCACTTCAGCTCACCTCATCCCCCTCCACCCCCCAGGCTTTCTCCATGCCCCCTCGTGGTGGCTGGTGGCTGGTGGCTGGTGGCGGCCGGTGGCTCTGCTGAAGGGATGGATGATTGATACGTGGCCCCGTCTGTCTGAGTCACTGCCTGGCTTGGGCCTGGCTCTGGGATCCCCTCCGCCATCTCCCCAGCCATCGACCCATCTCCCCACGCTCGCTTTCCCACTCTGCTCCGCCTCCTTCCTCGTCTTTCTTGCCCACCACCTCTTCCTCTCTGCCTCCGACTCCAGTTCTGCTCTGGGCTGTGTCTTTATCTGTGTCGCCCTTTCCCTGAGCTTTGTGCCTTCTGAGCGCTCTCCTTTCCCTCCCCGCCCCTCCAGTTACCTTGGGAACCGTTGCCATGGTTTCCGTGTCAGGATGATGGAAGGGTCTGTGACTCCCGCATCCTTCTGCAGCTCCCCTCCCCCATCGCTGCACCTCGGCCTCAGCCTCCCCCCCATCCTTTCTTGGGTGAGCAGGGCCAGCTGAGAATGGAGGCTTAACCCTTCCTGGCCGCTGGCTCCTTGCTCACCCTCTCCGCCCAGAGAGCCCAGAAAGGACCCGGCGTCCCGGCTCCCTTTTCTGTGACCTTCCTCCCGGCCTTCCATCCACCCTCACCGCCGCCTCCCTCCTCTTTTCTCCTGCCTGGCACCGCTTGCGCCGGAAGGGGAGTGCCAGCCTCTCTGTCCCTTCTAGGTGCCCCCAAGTGGCCAAAGGAGACAGTGAAACCCGTCGAGGTGGAGGAGGGGGAGTCAGTGGTTCTGCCCTGCCACCCCCCGCCCAGTGCGGAGCCGCTTCGGATCTACTGGATGAATAGCAGTGGGTGCCGGCCGGGGGCTGCTGCCTGGGGCGGGGGTCCTTAGCGCTGTCTTCCGGGCCACGGTCCTGACCGCGGCCCCCCTGTCCCCTGCAGAGATCCTGCACATCAAACAGGATGAGCGGGTGACGATGGGCCAGAATGGCAACCTCTACTTTGCCAACGTGCTTACCTCGGACAACCACTCAGACTACATCTGCCACGCCCACTTCCTGGGCACCAGGACCATCATCCAGAAAGAACCCATTGACCTCCGGGTCAAGGCCAGTGAGTCTCAAAGGCTCTGACACTTCCCTCCCTGACTCCTCTCACCCTCAGGCATGGCCCTTCCCACCATAGAGCCATTCGACTGTCCCATCTTCCCCAAGAACAGCGTGGCTCCCACCTCAAACTTGCCCAGACCCCTTCCCAGGTGGAGAGAGCAGAGGCGGGCACCCCCTTTACCAGAGGAAGAAACGGAGGCCCTGGGGGTGGCTGGGGTGTCCAGAGTCACCCAGGCTTGTGATTCCGTCGGTGGAGGGAGGAGTGGGCAGGCCACCCACCCCATTTCTCCTGGCAGCCAACAGCATGATTGACAGGAAGCCACGCCTGCTGCTCCCCACCAACTCTAGCAGCCACCTGGTGGCCCTGCAGGGGCAGCCACTGGTCCTGGAGTGCATCGCTGAGGGCTTGTGAGTCCGGGCGCTGCGGTGGGTGGGGTGGGGGGCGGTCCAGCGAGGGCACAGGCCTCCGCGAGGGCAGGCCCGGGGTGAGCAGGCTTGTCCTCTCTCCCCTCTGCTCTCCTGTCTTGGCCTCCTGGGCAGCCCCACACCCACCATCAAGTGGCTGCGCCCCAGCGGCCCCATGCCTGCCGAGCGTGTCACCTACCAGAACCACAACAAGACCTTACAGCTGCTGAATGTGGGTGAGGAGGACGACGGCGAGTATCACTGCCTGGCCGAGAACTCACTGGGCAGTGCCCGGCACATCTACTACGTCACTGTGGAGGGTATGGCGCCCCTGCCCCTGCCAGGCACACCCCTCCAGTTAGCAAGGCTCCCCAGAACGTCCTCCCATGATGGCCGCTGCGATGCCCACTGTCATGGGGGGGACAGGGGCTCAGGGTGGCTCTTCCTTTTTCACAGCTGCCCCTTACTGGCTGCACAAGCCCCAGAGCCATCTGTATGGGCCAGGAGAGACGGCCCGCCTGGACTGCCAGGTCCAGGGTCGGCCCCAGCCAGAGGTCACCTGGAGGATCAACGGTATCCCGGTGGAGGGTGAGCAGAGCCCTGGGCAGCGGCAGGGGGTGTGGGGAGCCCTGAGTACTCTGGGAGAGGGGGAAGGAGGGGCCTCCACGCAGCTCAAGGCTCCGGCCTGCTGCACGCACAGAGCTGGCCAAGGACCAGAAATACCGGATCCATCATGGAGCCCTGATCCTGAGCAACGTGCAGCCCAGTGACACGATGGTGACCCAGTGCGAGGCGCGCAACCGGCATGGGCTTTTGCTGGCCAACGCCTACATCTATGTTGTCCGTGAGTGTCAACCAGCTGCGTCGTTGCCCTTCCCTTTTGCCTTGTAACCCCCAGCCTGTCCCTGCACGGCCCCCAGACTGGCTCAGCCAGTGGCTGGTGTGTTCCGGGCCGACTGGGGTGGCCTTTCTCCTTCACCCCCATTTCTCACCCAGCCTGATGACAGTGGGGGCGGGGAGGTGCAGGAAGGGCAGGATCTTGTCGCCAGGACTGAGCGGAGGCTCACGCCAGACAGGATGTGACCAAGGACAGCCCGGGTGGCTCCTCTCCTGAAGCCTCAGGGAAGGCTTTAGGGGAGAGGCAGACTGTCAGTTGGACCTCGAGTAGTTGGTAAAACTTTGGTGGCTGGGACCGGAGGCACATCTGAGGTGGAGGCCGGTGTGTCTACAGGCAGAGAGAGACTTGGCCCAGCGGGGGCCTGGACTGGGAGCAGGACAGCGAGATGGGCGGGGTTCTTGGGCCTCAGGATGCCAGGGAGTTGCTGGCTTCTCGAACTGTGTCCTGAGTCCTGTCCTGACTCCTAAGATGGTTCCTCCCCCAGAGCTGCCAGCCAAGATCCTGACTGCCGACAATCAGACATACATGGCTGTCGAGGGCAGCACCACCTACCTTCTGTGCAAGGCCTTCGGAGCCCCTGTGCCCAGCGTCCAGTGGTGAGTGCCCCATCCCAGTGGGGGCCCCTCCGAGCATCTTCTGGCTCAGGGAGCCGGGCCGGCAGGGAGCCTGGGGCAACTGGTCTGAGCCAGGCCCGCCCTGCTTGCTCTAGGCTGGATGAGGACGGAACGACGGTGCTTCAGGACGAACGCTTCTTCCCTTATGCCAACGGGACCCTGGGCATCCGAGACCTCCAAGCCAATGACACTGGACGCTACTTCTGCCAGGCCGCCAATGACCAAAACAATGTGACCATTGTAGCTAACCTGCAGGTTAAAGGTAGGATGGCTCCCACCACGACTGGCAGTGCCTCTGGGAGGAGAGTCTGGGTTTCTGGAGGACACCAGAGTGACCCTCCCCCTTCACTTCCCTCAGACGCAACTAGGATCACGCAGGGACCCCAGAACGCAACCGAGAAGAAAGGCTCGAGGGTGACATTCACGTGCCAGGCCTCCTTTGACTCTTCGTTGCAGCCCAGCATCACCTGGCGTGGCGATGGCCGAGACCTCCAGGAGCGTGGAGACAGCGATAAGTGAGGGCCCGGCCCGGCCCAGGCCTTCAGGGGAGGGGCAGAGTGGGCAGAGCTGGAAGTCCTGACCTCTCGGGGCTCGGCCACGAGCGAGCCCCCTGCTTTGAGGGGGAAGGTTCTAGCGGGAAGCGGGAAAGGAGGCAGGAGGGGGAGGGGGGATGGCAGGAAGGGTGGGTCTGCTGGGCGCTGAAGGACAAGCATGCCCCGCCAGGTACTTCATAGAGGACGGGCGCCTGGTCATTCACAGCCTGGACTACAGCGACCAGGGGGAACTACAGCTGTGTTGCCAGCACTGAGCTGGACACCGTGGAGAGCAGGGCCCAGCTCTTGGTGGTGGGTAAGTCCTGGGGCGGTGGCCTGGGGGCGTCCGGAGACCCAAGTTCAATGAGAGTCGCACTGCCGGCCCCTTTCAAGCCAGGAAGGGCTGTGGCTCTCAGGGGGCCCGAACACCCACTCTCGGTGCCCTCAGGGAGCCCTGGGCCGGTGCCCCAGCTGGAGCTGTCTGACCTGCACCTGCTGAAGCAGAGCCAGGTGCGCCTGTCCTGGCGCCCTGCCGAAGACCACAACGCCCCCATTGAGAGTAAGAGCCCTGAGCGTGGTGCCACCCCCCACTGTCACCTCTGCCAGCCCTCCTTCCTGCTGAGGCCCTCCCTCCTCCTGGGTCCCTCCTTCCTCCTGAGGACTGCCCGCCTTGCTGGGGCACGCACTTGTGTGGGGGGTGGGGGGAGGCTCATGGAAATGCTGGTTGGTTTGGGTACTTGGAGAGAGCCACTTGCACCCCTACGCCACACACTGACGACTCCATTGCTGGTTTACTTCTTGGCAGAGTATGACATTGAATTTGAGGACAAGGAAATGGCGCCTGAGAAATGGTACAGTCTGGGCAAAGTGCCAGGGAACCAGACCTCTACCACCCTCAAGCTGTCACCCTATGTCCACTACACCTTTAGGGTTACTGCCATCAACAGATATGGCCCTGGGGAGCCCAGCCCGGCCTCTGAGACTGTGGTCACACCTGAGGCAGGTGAGCCAGGGAAGTTTTTGCCACCTGAAAGGGGGCATCAGTAGCTGGGGCCCCAGGCTCTGTGGGGGGGGCGGCTGGAGAGGTGAGCCCAAGCACCTCTGCTTCCAAATTTCTAGGAGGATCTGGGGGAAGCTGGGCTCCCTTGGGGCCAGAGTGAGCATTGATGTGTTGACACTTTGCTTTCCAGCCCCGGAGAAGAACCCTGTGGACGTGAAGGGGGAAGGGAATGAGACCAACAACATGATTATCACGTGGAAGGTGAGAGTTCCCGGACTGAGCTCGCACCTGGACGTGAGGCCAGGACCCAGGAGTTTGCTGCTCCCCCTTGGCTGTGCTAAGGAGGAGACCAGTGACTGAGGATGCGAATCTGGCCGGGCCGCGGCTCACAGGAGGCCAGTGCTCTGGCCAACCAGCTCCTCTTCGCTGGCCTCTTCCAGCCCCTCCGGTGGATGGACTGGAACGCCCCCGAGGTTCAGTACCGCGTGCAGTGGCGCCCTCAGGGGACGCGTGGGGCCTGGCAGGAGCAGATCGTGAGCGACCCCTTCTTGGTGGTGTCCAACACCTCCACCTTTGTGCCCTATGAGATCAGAGTCCAGGCCGTCAACAGCCAGGGCAAGGGCCCCGAGCCCCAGGTCACCGTGGGCTACTCAGGGGAGGACTGTGAGTATCTGCCGGCCCCGCCCACACCCAGGGTGGAGCCTGCCTGCGTGTCACCGTGTGCGCATGCGCCGCCCACTCCCGCCCTCTCTGTACTTGGGTGCGCATCTCACCCGAGTGAGGATATCCTCTTACATAAGCGGAGTGACGTTGTGAAATCCCGCACTCCTCGAATTGGCACCACACGTTTCTATACTTGGCACAGCATTCCAGCTGTGTCAGCAGACGCTGCCATCTACAGCGTCTCCTCGCTCTGCTTGTCCCGCCCCTTCCCTTCCCTTGAGCCTGGAACGTGACCCGAGGTTAGCTGTCGTCACCCGCTCCGGGTCTGTTCTGGCTTCCCTTTTGTGTAAGTTACTCTCTTCGCCTTTGGGACGAATGAGTAGTCCAGGGAGAGATCTTGAGACCGCGCAAATGCCCGGCCCCTCACACCCGCCCACCGCCATAGAGCTTCCGAATCCATCCCCCGTGGGAGGGCTCTGGGCTGGGCCAAGAGCCTAGGGCTCTCTCCAAGTCATCGGGCTGTTTTCAGACCCCCAGGTAAGCCCTGAATTGGAAGGTATCAAGATCCTCAACTCAAGTGCCGTGCTGGTCAGGTGGTGGCCTGTGGACCAGGCCCAGGTCAAGGGCCACCTCCGGGGATACAATGTAAGGGTCCGAGGCATGAGGGCTGAGGGAGGTGACCACAGAGGTAAAGTGGCAGGATGGGGGCGGGGCTCTGCCACTGGCCGGCTGCTCTCCTGGAGGTTTTGGGTTGGGAGGAAGGGGTCCCGGTCGCGGGCACTGGGGAGCATGGACGGGGAGGGGGCCCGTGCTGCACACCTTCCGCCCCTGTGAGGTCTCCTGTCGCCTGTGCAGGTGACGTACTGGTGGGAGGGCAGTCAAAGGAGGCACAGCAAGAGACACGTCCACAGGGGCCACGTGGTGGTGCCCCCCAATGTCACGAGCGTCACCCTCAGTGGCCTGCGGCCCTACAGCTCCTATCACCTGGAGGTCCAGGTCTTCAACGGGCGGGGGTTGGGGCCCGCCAGCGAGTTCACCTTCAAGACCCCAGAGGGAGGTAAGTCTTGCGCCCCGCCTCTGCCCCCGCCCCTCTTCCCAGACCTGGGCGAGGCCCTACCTGCTGCATTCATGTGTGCCCGCAGTGCCCGGCCACCCGGAGGCTTTGCACCTGGAGTGCCAGTCGGACACCAGCCTGCTGCTGCACTGGCAGCCTCCACTGAGTCACAACGGCGTGCTCACCGGCTACGTGCTCTCCTATCACCCCCGTGCGTGTTGTGGACCCTGCCGGGAGGCAGAGGGAATGTGGGGAAAGGGCAGAGCCGGCAGCCAAAGCCAACCCTGCCTGTCCCCACAGTGGATGAGGGGGGCAAGGAGCAGCTGTCCTTCGACCTCCCGGACCCCGAGCTTCGGACGCACAACCTAACCAACCTCAGCCCCCACCTGCGGTACCGCTTCCAGCTCCAGGCCACCACGAAGGAGGGCCCTGGTGAGGCCATCGTTCGCGAAGGCGGCACTATGGCTTTGTCTGGTGAGCTGGAGGGGCAACCTACTGGCCGGCAGCGGGTCTGGGAGAGTCTTAGGCTGCCAGGCAGGTGCCACACCCTCCTCCCTCCCCTGCACCCCCCAGGTATCCCAGATTTTGGCAATATCTCAGCCACGGCAGGTGAAAACTACAGCGTCGTCTCCTGGGTTCCCAAAGAGGGCCAGTGCAACTTTGGGTTCCATATCTGGTTCAGAGCCTCAGGAGGTGAGCATGAAAGAGGCCGGGCGCGGTGGCTCATACCTGTAATCCTAGCACTTTGGAAGGTGAAGGCAAGAGGATTGCCTCAGTCCAGGGGTTCGAGACCAGCCTGGGCAACTTGAGGAGACCTCGTCTCTACCATAAATCAAAAAATTAGCTGGGCGTGGTGGCATGTACCTGTAATTTCAGCTACTTGGAAGGCTGAGGCGGAAGGATCGCCTGAGCCCAGCAGGTCGAGGCTGCGGTGGTCATGAGCGTGCCACTGCACTACAGCCTCGGGCGACAAGAGTGAGACTCCAACTCAAAAAAAAAAAAAAAGAAAGAAAGAAAGAGGGGGCTGAGACCGGAAGCAGTGGCTCACGCCTAGAATCCTAGCACTTTGGAAGGCAGAGGCGAGAGGATCGCCTTAGTCCAGGGGTTTAAGACCAGCCTGTGCAACTTAGTGAGACCTTGTCTCTACAGTAACTCAAAAACAGCCGGGTGTGGTGGCTTACAACTGTAATCCCAGCGCTTTGGGAGGCAGAGGTGAGAGGATTGCCTGAGCCCAGGGGTTCGAGACCAGCCTGGGCAACTTGTTGAGATCTCGTCTCTATAATAAATCCAAAACAGCCAGGTGTGGTGGTGCACGCCTATGGTTCCAGCTACTTGGAAGGCTAAGGCAGAAGGATTGCCTGAGCACAGCAGGTTGAGACTGTGGTGGCCGTGAACATGCCACTGCACTCCAGCCTGGG
This sequence comes from Cephalopachus bancanus, assembly GCA_027257055.1. Taxonomy (NCBI): domain Eukaryota; kingdom Metazoa; phylum Chordata; class Mammalia; order Primates; family Tarsiidae; genus Cephalopachus; species Cephalopachus bancanus. Next base: position 7,295 of record JAPVLO010001744.1, on the reverse strand, counting down.
CAACAGAATGAGACTACCACTCAGAAAAAAAGAAAGAAAGAAAGAGAGAAGGGGGGGTGGGACCAGCAGGGCCGCCTCGCGCTAACGGTCAGCCCTGCCTCTCCCTCTTGCCCCCGCAGAGGAGAAGGGGGTCATTAACCTCCCACCGCAGTACGTCAGCTACAACCAGAGCTCATACACGCAGTGGGACCTGCAGCCCGACACCGACTACGAGATCCGCCTGCTCAAGGAGAGGGTGCTTCTGCGCCAGATGGCCGTGAAGACCAACGGCACCGGTGAGGTCCCCAGCTCTGCCGCCTGCCAGGGGGCCTCCCTCTGTCCCCGGCACAGCCACCTCCCAGACCTGGGCGCCCGTTGGCCCGTGTGGGAGAAGTCCAGGTCCCTGGATCAGCCCCTTTCACGACGCCATCCCCCCGCCCGTCCCCACCCAGAGGGCCCCAAGCTAGGAAGGCAGCGGGTCAGCCTCGGCTCCGGGCGGCCAGGGAGGGGCCGCAGCGCCGGTGCCTGGCGTCTCACCAGGCCTGGGCTTGTCTCCCGCCGGCTCCCCGCCCCGCAGGCCGCATGCGGCTCCCCCCTGCCGGCTTCGCCACCGAAGGCTGGTTCATCGGCTTCGTGAGCGCCATCATCCTCCTGCTGCTTATCCTGCTCATCCTGTGCTTCATCAAGCGCAGCAAGGGCGGCAAGTACTCAGGTAGCCCTGGCCGGGCCCGGGGGGCGGAGCCCAGGGGCGAGGAACCACGGGCCACCTCACCCCTTGGAGGCCCCAGCTCCTGGCAGGACGGCATTGGCATGGTGGGGGCCACAGGGGCTGGGAAGACCGGCAGACGGCGGCCAGGCCTGCCTGGGGTGAGCGGCTTGCCCTTCGAGGCTCCTTGCCTTCTGAGTGCTGTCAGATGGCGCTGGGGGCGCACAGAGGGGCCCGGAGCCCAAAGCCGGGCTGGGGCAAGAGAGGAGGCTGACCCTCCTCTGTATTTCTCCAGTGAAAGACAAGGAGGACACACAGGTGGACTCTGAGGCCCGGCCGATGAAAGACGAGACCTTCGGCGAGTACAGGTGAGTTTGGGGGAGCAGGTGCGGGCGCTGCCCCACCCTGGCTTTCACCTCTGACTCTCTCTCTCTCCTCTGTGCTGCCGGGCGACTCCAGGTCCCTGGAGAGGTAAGGCAGGGGCGGGGCTGCCTGGCAGACCCTGACAGCGGGACCTCCCCTCGGCCCAGACAGTGCATGCCTGTAGCACCGCTGTCCCCTGGCTCGACAGGACTGTTGTTTCTAGCTGTCTGGCCCTGCAGCTCCTCGTCTCGGGGAGAAGCCAGTACACCCCAGCCCCACCTCCTCATGCTGACATCCCAGTGTCTAGGCCTGCTGTCACGCCCAGCCCCCGTCTTCCCAAGGAAGGCCCCAGACAGCGGGCACTGCGAGGACTGACAGCTGGACTGGTGTCCCTGTCAGGCTCACATGCGTGACACAAGGGGACCAGGCAAGGAGCCAGGCCCGTGAGCCCCAGGCTGGGTGCCGGCTTGTTCCCTCACAGTCCCCAGGATCCTGGAGTTGCCTAAGCCTGGGCTCCCGGGCGTGTGTCAAGGATGAGACGCCGCAGCGCTGCCTGCCAAGGCTGTCAGAGCTGCTCGGCCCGCACGCATTCGGAGCTAGGGGATGGCTCCCGCTGGGGCTCTGGCTAGCTTGGCAGCCCTGTCACCCGCGGCTCCCTCCCTGCAGTGACAACGAGGAGAAGGCCTTTGGCAGCAGCCAGCCGTCTCTCAACGGAGACATCAAGCCCCTGGGCAGTGACGACAGCCTGGCCGACTACGGGGGCAGCGTGGACGTCCAGTTCAATGAGGACGGCTCCTTCATCGGCCAGTACAGCGGCAAGAAGGAGAAGGAAGCAGCGGGAGGCAACGACAGCTCAGGGGCCACCTCCCCGATCAACCCTGCCGTGACCCTAGAGTAGGGGGTGCAGCCAGGTGAGGCCAGGAGAGCCGGAGACCCAGGTGCCCCAGCCCATGCCTGCGCTGTGCCCCTGGCCTCGGGATCGAGGCCCCTCCCCAGCAGGCCCGTGGGAGGCCGGAGCTGGGGCGGAGGAGAGGCGCTCGCGGCCTCGACTCCCCTTCTTGCCACCCGGTCCCCACCGAATTGCCAAAACCCAGCTGCACCCCTTCCTGGGCACACACTGCTTTGCCCCAGCTTGGGGACAGGTCGCCCACGTGTCAGGGGCCTTTGGGTGATGCCTTGCCAGCCTGTTTGGCAGAGAGCCCGTGGTCTGGGGAAGAAGACGGAGGGGCGGCCCCACGAGGGTCTCCGAGATGCTGTCCTTCCTGCTTCCCGATGGGGCAGTAGACCCGGTAGGGTCTCCTCAGGACCAGGGTTGGCCCTGCCCCTTCCCTGAGCCACTCCCTGGCCAGCCTGTCTGGGGCTGGGGACAGAACTCGGTGTCCCCGCCATCTGTTCCTTTTCCTTTGCCATCTCTGCTCCTACCGAGATGGGAACTGGGCGCGCTGGCTGCGGGTGCCTGGGAGGCCATCTGGAGGGCCTAGGGTGGCCCACCCCCAGAGTCCCACCCCGCTGGCACCCTCGCCTCCTGCCGCCCACCATACCCTGCGGCTGGCTTTCAGGAGCTCCATACACACGCTGCCTTCGGTACCCACCAGACAACATCCAAGTGGCCTCCGTCACTGCCAGGGTGCGGGGCGGGCACACCTCTCCCACGGCCCATCAGCCGATCTCTCCCAGCCGCCACCACACCCTAGGACCCCTTAGCAGCCCCAGCCGCCCGTCCCGTCGTCGACTGAACAGTGCCCTTCCTCGGCTCCCTCCCGTCCCCCCACCTTGGGAATGTAAATACACCGTGACTTTGAGAGTTTGTACCCTTGCCCTTTCCCCATATGCCGCTAGTGTGTAGGCAGATGTCTGAGTCTCTAGGTGGTTTCTAGGTTTTATAGCAATTAGCTTTGATGAACCCATCCCAGGCAAAATAAAAACAGACAAAAAAAAGGAAAGATTGGTTCTCCCAGCACTGCTGCGCCCCTGCCCAGCTGCTAGGGCCTCCCTGTACGCCTTTGCTTGGTCTGTTGATGAGCCCTCTACAAAAAACAAAAGTATATATATATATGTACATAAATATCAGATTATAACAGGCAAATAAAAACCTGGAAATGAAGAGGCCCTCTCGGCGTTTCACTGAGCACCCACATCCCCCGTCCGTGACCACACGGCAGGAGGTGCAGCGTCAGGGGCTCTGCCCCCCGTGAGGGTCTCCCGACACCTGCCGAGTGGCCCTACAGGCCTACCTGGGGGGAGGTTGGGGCAGCCCCACAGACCTGTCCCTTTCTGGAGCCCGGGCCTTCCCCTGACCCTGCCAGGCCTTGCCATTGGCTCCTTGGGCGTTGCTGTCGCACTATTGCTGGGCCTCAAGTTCTTGTTCCTGCCAGGCCCTTGGGACAAAGCTCAGGCTCTCACTATGGTGGGGAATCTAATGGGTTTAGCGGAAGTGCCGTGATGTGCCTGTGGGATGCCCTCCCTGGGTGCCCAGCCCTCTAGCCAGTACACCGCACCGTATTTTGTTTTGTTTATTATTATTGAGTCGGAGTCTCACTCGGTCGCCCAGACTGGAGCGCAGTGGCCGCTCCCGGCCACCGCAGCCTCGACCTGCTGTGCTCCGGCGATCCTTCCGCCTCAGAGCCGGAACTACAGGTGTGCGCTACCACACCCAGCTAGTTTTTTTATTTATTGTAGAGATGAGGTCTCACCAAGTTGCCCAGGCGGGTCTCGCACCCGCGGGCTCAGGCAATTCACTCACCTCAGCCTTCCAAAGAGGGATTACAGGCTGAGCCACCAAGCCCAGCTTGTTTATTATTATTATTATTGTGTTGCTTTTTTTTGAGTTGGATCTCACTCCGTGGCCCAGGCTGAAGTGCAGCGGTGTGCTCATGGCCACCACAGCCTTGACCTGCTGGGCTCCGACAATCCTTCCGCCTCAGCCTTCCAAGCAGCTGGAACCACAGGCATGTGCCACCATGCCCAGCTACTTTTTTGATTTATGGTAGAGACGAGGTCTGGCCAAGTTGCCCAAGCTGATCTCGAACCCTGGTCTCAGGCAATCCTCTCACCTCTGCCTCCCAAAATGTTGGGATTCCCAGCATGAGCCACCATGCCTGGCTCTTTTATTTATATTTTACTTATTAATTTTGAGTTGGAGTCTTACTCTGTCGCCCAGGCTGGAGTGAAGTGGTATGGTCATCACTCACTGCAGCCTTAACCTTTTGAGCTTAGGTGATCCTTCCCCCTCAGGCTCCCAAGTAGGGGACGCCACCACACCTGGCTAATGTTTTGATTTTTTTTAGAGATGGGTCTTGCTAGGTTGCCTCTGCTAATTTTGAACTCCTAGAGTCAGTTCTCCTGCCTCGGCCTCCCAAAGTGCTGGGTTTACCTGCATGAGCCACCACGCCTGTCCTAAAGCACTTTAAATTAATGACTCCCAAACCTCAAGCGGACCCAGGATAGCCATCCTTCCTTGGAACTCTCTAGAGTCCCCTCCACCCAGGTACTGGCTCCCAAGCCCTCGCCCCTGTGCCCCCGTTAACCACCTCTCTCTTTCCACGTGTAGCCTTCTCTTTGGAGCTCTCATTTTTCTGTCCCTGTTGGGACAGTTCCAGCAGCACCCAAACCAAACATGCTGTAATCGTTGACATCGCCAAAAGTGCCGCTCCTAAGCCCACGTGCCCTCAGGGTCTTGCTCATCGTCCCCACCTGTCCCCACTTGTCACAGCTCTGTCTATTGTCCTCCAATATCCATCTTCCTGTGCTTCCACAATCCTGGACTTTCGGCTTAGGGGCACAGCAGCTCAGGAAGATCTCTTTAATCCCACGCGGCCTTTGCGTGGGTTGGTGGGAAGGCAATGTGCAAATGTGATCTGTGGTCCTGGGGCTGGGGGGAACCTCCTTGGAGCGCCCACCTGACGTTGGTCGTTGAGGATGGCAGAGCAGCGGCGTAGAGGGGGCCCAAAGGCCTGCGGAATTTTAGAAAATGGTTTCTAGAGACAAGGTCTTGCCCTCATGGCACACCGTAACCTCAGCGTCAAGGGATCTTCCCACCTCCCAAAGTGCCGGGACTACGGGTGTGCACTGTTGCACCTGGCCAATCTCTGGATTTTTAATAGATTAATGCACTTTGGTTCGTTTGTTTGAGTCAGGGTCTCACTGTCACCCAGGCTAGAAGTGTGGTGGCACCATCATGCCTCACCACCGCCTCGACCTCCTGGCCTCAGGCAAGCCATCTGCCTCAGCCTCCCAAGTAGCTGGGACTGCAGGCACACATCACCACTCCTGGCTTTTTCTTTTTTTTTTTTTGTAGAGACATCTCGTTATGTTGCCCAGGCTGGTGTTGACCTCCTGGACTCAAGCAATCCTCCTACCTCAGCCTCCCAAACTGCTCGGATTACAAGCATGAGTCACCATGCCCGGCCTAATCCATGCTGTCTTAATTGCCATAGTTTTATGATCAACCTTGACACCTGGTACGGCAAGTCCTCCCATCCTGTTCTTTTTAAGGTCTTCCATACTTTGTGCTTCCATATACTATTTATTTACTTATTTATTTTGAGTTGGAGTCTCACTCCGTCGCCCAGACTGGAGTGCAGTGGCCACTCTCGGCCACCGCAACCTCGACCTGCTGGGCTCCCGCGATCCTTCCGCCTCAGCCTTCCAACTACAGGTGCGTGCTACCACACCCGGCTAGTTTTTTGATTTATTGTAGATTAGGTCTCACCAAGTTGCCCAGGCGGGTTTCTAACCCCTGGACTCAGGCAATCCTCTGGCCTCCGCCTCCCAAAGTGATGGGATTACAGGCATGAGCCACTGTGTCCTGCTACACTTTGGTTTTTTTTAGGACAATTTTAGGTTTACCAAAAAATTGATTGGAAAGTGGAGAGTTCCCATATACCCCCTCACTCCCACGCCAACTTTTCCCCTGTGATTAACATTTGGGATCAGGGTGGCACATTTGTTGCAGTTGATGAGTTGATTGTGAGACACTGACATTGACTAAAGTTCATGGTCGACACGAGGGTTCACCCTGGTATTGTTCGTTCCATGGGTTTGGACAAATGTATACTGACATGTTTCCACCTATACCGTATCATACAGAATAGCTTCCCTGCCCTAAACATGCTTTTTCTTTTTTTTTTTTTTGAGTCGGAGCCTCACTCTGTCGCCCAGACTGGAGTGCCGCCTCAGCCTTTCAAGTAGCTGGAACTACAGGTGTGCACTACCACGCCTGGCTAGTTTTTTACTTGTTGTAGAGATGAGGTCTCGCCAAGTTGTCCAGCCGGGTCTCGAACACGCGGGCTCAGGCAATCCACTCACCTCGGCCTCCTAAAGCGCTGGGATTACAGGCTGAGCCACCGAACCTGGTAAACATGCTTTTAATGAGGGTTAGCATGCAAAAAAATAAAGTGCACACCTGATTTTTTCACCCGCCTACCCACCCATGCAATGCCCACTCAGAGCAAACTGCAGGACATTTGCATGACTGCAGAGCACGCCTTCACCCCCACCCACCAGTGCGGAGCTCTCTCCACCCCCGTGGCAGTGGAGGGTCTCGCCTGCCCCTGGCTGTAGAGGAGTGGAACCACAGCTCTGCAGCCTTTGCCCCGCCCTCTTCCTCTCCTGAAGCCGTGAGACTCGTCCGTGCTGTTGTCTGTGTCCCCCTCGCCTCCTCTGCAGCACTGAGCACGGATGCACAGCAACGCGCCCGCCCAATCTCCGGAGGCGGACAAGTGGGCTGTCTCGAGCTGCAGCCATTGTGGCTAACGTGGACATTTGCTTCGGTGCCCCAAGAGGAGGCTTGCTGGGGCCTGGAGTGGGTGTGCCAACCCACTTTGCTGTCCTCGGCGTGGTGGTTCCTGCCTTGCGGGTGGCTCCTTCTTGGCCTGTTATTGGGGGCATTTGAGAGAGGCTGGAAGAAGGGGCTTGCGCCTTCCTGTAAGGGCCGTCTAGCAAGACTTCTTCACCCCAGCAGCAAGATGTGCATTTCCCAGGCACCAGCTGAACCCAATTTTCAAATTTGTCAACACTTGCGAAACCAGTTTCATGGCTTCCTACCTCTGAGACACCAATACAGGAACTTGGAGCCCCCTGCTCAGAGGTCCAAGTACTAGGCAATCCTCTGAGCTGAGACCTCAGCACCAGCCAGCCAGCCAGCCAGCCAGCCAGCCAGCCAGCCAGCCAGCCCCAGGGTCCCTCAATTGAGCCCAGTGACCTCAGCACTAGCTAGGCTCCGCCCCTACCTCAGAGACTGAGCTTC